>JAQIWP010001920.1:0-12788 GCA_034695525.1 Euzetes globulus
AAGCTGTGAAACACATCTCGTCTTTCATTTCATTCAAACGAATCATAATTATGTGATTCAACTGCTGTTCAGAACTCAACTCATTCTTGATATGACTGACTCTTGTCATTAATTTTCTCAGCAATTGATTGAATCGTTTGGGAATTATATCGCATATCAAATATAGGGCCAAAATCATAACCAAACTGATGGTCAGTTGCAAAACATTAAATATCTTATTCTCTTCGAGATTGATGGCTAACATACAGACAGAAGAGATGCAGAGCACAGAATCCATTGATAAGACCACAAGATTCTGAATACTTACGGATGAATCAAATTCCTCGATCCAGTCCTTAATATGAGAGACAATTTCAAAGATGACTCTCAAGTCTTTCACTTCAAAAACTATTCGCAACTCTTCTGAAATGATTAAACTCTTGTACAGAATGTATGAAATTATTACAACTTTTGTATTCAGAGCCAGGAAATAGAGGATCGGATAGTATATAAACAATAGGATGTCTTTGAGATGGTGTCAAAAATAAGTCAACGTTTGAAATGTAATTTTAATAACAAAATAAAATTCACCTAAAAATCAAAGAAATCCAAAAACAGATTTCATCAAAAATTGATCAAAACTTTGGTCTCAAATCTGTTTGAGTTCCGACTTATGAAAGCCTTTAACAATGTATTCGTCGAATATCTTCTCAATCAGATCCTCGACAATAACCGTCTGATCGGTTCTCAACATATTCTCGTATTTGTCTAAAGGTATCCGTAGTTTGATTTCACTTAAAAACTCATTAATTAAACCCATTTTTAAGAGTCGGACCCTTTGTTCGCGTCGTTTGTCTAACTTCTTGTCTTCACATTTGACCAGTTCCTGAATGGCAGTCCAGACGTCATCAATGCCCTCATTAGTGACGGCCGAACACCTCTTGACGATAGGCTTTTCACCAAAATTGACAAACTTTGTGGCCGACAGTATTTCGGCGGCCATTTTGCGGGCGTGTCTGACCAGATCGCCGTCCGATTTGGTCACTACTATTATGTTAGACATTTCGAAGATCCCTTTCTTAATGGCCTGCAGTTCATCGCCTCCGGACGGCGCCACCAGAAGTGCCATCAGATCACACAAATAGGACACTTCATACTCGCTCTGACCGACGCCTACCGTCTCTATAAGTATGACTTCATAGCCGGCGCTCTCACACAAAGAGATGACATTCCCTGGAAATCAGACATTTGAAACTCTGGTCAAACAGTCCATTGACGTACCGGTGCTCTGAGTAACCCCTCCCATATGGCCACTACTGGGGGACGGCCTAATAAAGGCATTCGGATGGCGCGACAAGTGAAACATCCGGGTCTTGTCGGCCAGAATAGAGCCGCCGTAAATGGCAGAGGACGGGTCAATGGCCAGAACGGCCACCTTTTTCTTATACTTCTGGATCAAATTCATGCCAAAGGACTCAATAAAAGTGGATTTCCCACAACCCGGGGCACCACTGATACCGATCCGCACAGACTTCGGCTGACTCTTAATGTTGTGCTCACTGACCATCCGGAGCAGTTGCCGGTGCACCGGCCTCTTCGACTCGACAATAGTGATGGCTTTGGCCAGGGCTGCCCTATTACCGCCCACCAGACCCGTGAATAGGTCATGAACTAGAGTCGAGTTCATTCCGTTGCCTAACATATCATTTATGGCATAGTTTTCCTCTCTTTTGAACTTTTCGTAAACATTACATAATATTTGTTTTGAAATCACTTTCAATACAATCAATAACGTCGTCGAACTATTTGTCAACTAATTGCAAGATTATATTTCCGCCGAAAAGAATGTGTTGAATTCGAAAAATGCCAGCAAACAAGTTATAAGCCAGCTCAATTTGTCACCTGATGGCATTTTTTGAAATAAAATACTATTGCAGTTGATCATAAACAATTATCCAATTAATCATAATGCTGAATGATGAGCAAGGAAGTCATTTAAAACTAACATTCAAAATAGTAATTCATTTTTAAAATAATTGAGCAACCATTTAATTGCTTTTATCAAGCACATGTAATATTTAAACTTGACCTCAAAAGCAATGAACAGTCTCAAAGTTATCTAAATCTTAGAACTTCCTAGATATTTCCTAGATATAATAAAACCCCTATGAATACTCATAATTTCATTAGTATTTATAGAAAAGACCCAAGGCCAGTCTATCAGATCCTCAAATGACATTGATTAATTAAATATGGCCAGGCAATCATTAAGCAACAATGGAATTTTGCGGTAACTTCCAGGACCTTTAGAGCGTAATTTTTGCAAAACTTTTTTATTCATTGGCGACAAACGTACAATTCAACCAAAATATTCATTCAGAAACCCTATTAAAATCAGCGCTAATTGTCAACAAAGGTTTCTAAAAACATATGTTTTTTGTGGGCATTTAAATGAAGCGACAAATAAAACATTAAATAGTTTTTAATTCATTGAACGAAACGATACGAAAAATATGTTTTCAGACTGTGCTTGTTATCGTTGCAAAACTGAAATAAATGTTAGTTTTTCTATTTTATTATAAACATCGATGAAGACTGTCTTTAATGAAAACATATTTACGTTAATCAATTGATAGACCATTTTTTTGGCATTAATTCCAGTCATTTATCGACAGTTTTTCGTACAAATCATTGAATAAAATTCAACTCAAAAAACCGTTCAATCATTTCATTAGTCATTCATTTGTTCTTTTAATTGAGAGAAAAAAGTGTTTTTAAATTAATTTTGTTTTTATTTGTTTTCATTGTTTTATAAACAAGTTTTAAGTTAAACAAAAATGAGTGAAAACTTGACTGAAGACGACTTCTCTATCATTGAATCGGCCGAAGAAGTGCTAATCGACAGAACAATTGAGGATCAAATTAGTAATAATTACTATATGTATGTCAACGATATGTCTTGTATTCAAATTACTGACAAATCTTATCAAAATATTCATTTATTTGCTTGATTATAGTGAAGAATATCTATCCATATTTCACTCGAAGGAAGGCATTGGAACCATTCGCAAAACGGCTCTTCAGAGCGGACTCAGGAGCTGTCGGTTCCGTTCTATGTGTTGGAGAGTAAGTCACAAATGTTTAAAACTGAAAAACAAATTTTTTTTTTGGAATAAATAAAATAAAACTTTTAAATAAGAGATTCAATGATAAGATTGCTATGAATTTGAATCGAAATTCAATATAAAAGCAGAACTTATAGTCAAGGCTTACATGAAGGCGTCAGTGGTATAACGGTCAGCATAGCTGCCTTCCAAGCAGTTGATCCGGGTTCGACTCCCGGCTGACGCACTTTTTTGTTTTTTAATTTTTTATTTTTCAACTAGAATTAAATGCAAAACACCCCCAATAAACACCATAAATGGCATTTTTGCCTTTTTCAATGAGCTAACACAAAAATATCTTATTTTTCTCATAAAATTGAACATAACCGCGTAATGGACCTGTCCTATTAGGATAGGCTTCAATTGAAAATTGTATCAAATATCCAAACGATAACTTAATTTCTTATTTTACGCGATTTTTGTTTCAAAAACTTATCGCTTTTCCCAGACTTTGGTTGTATTGAAAACATAAATGATATGATTGTTTGTTTTCAGTCTTAATCCTTATCTCAATCAATGTTTTTAATTATTTACTGAAAATGAGCTTAAATTCTGTGGAAATTTCCGTAAAATTCTTATTTTTAGTCAATCATCGGATCATTGATCAGAACATTTTTTGAAAATATTCTGTCGACTCATCTATTATTTTATTACTCAATCTTATTCTGATTGATAGGTTTTCCTGGAGGTTATGCCCGAAACGACAGACGAAAGGATTGCCAGAACCAATGAATCCCGGGCCAATTATGAGACCATATGTAATAATTACAATAGGGATCCCAGAGATGTGAAGACACTGCCGAAAGAACAGCAGACATGGGGCGACGGACCGGATAATCCACTTTCACAGGACGAGGCTGTGAGACACTGACATTGAAGTGCACAGAATGTTAATGCTTTCCAAACGAATCCCATTTCAGAGTCAATGGAATCAATACTTTACAGACAGTGAGTTGAGGTCACGGATATCGCAAGACGTGATCCGGACGTCCCCCGAAATAGACTTTTTTCAATTACCACAAATACAGTCCGTTATGATAAATATTCTGTTCCATTTCGCTCGCGAAAACCCAGCCATCGATTATAAACAAGTAAAGTCTATAAATATTTCAGTGATGGTCTGTTGTGTTGAACATTGAAAAACACTCTGCAAATAGCTATTTGAAATTACCTAGTTAACTTTTTTTAATTAAAAAAAATTAATTGACATAGGACATTTTTAATACATGTATGCTGAAAGTTAGCTTGATAATAGAGAATTTCATGCGACACCTCACTTGTCCATCACTGAAATAAATGTCAAAAACTTGATAATAAATTGCCTTGATTATAATTTTAAAGGGAATGCATGAGCTGTTGGCGCCGTTACTCTTTGTTATCCATTGTGATCACCAGACATTCCTTCACGCAGAAGAGATCGGACTCATTGAGTATTTAAATGCCGTTCCTTTTTCATTGAAAACTAATGTTTTTTTTATTTTTGTTTAATTTGCATGAAATCTAACCATTCATTTCAAACAATAAAACAAATCCATAAAAACAAAAAAATTCAAAAAACAATAACAATAACTAATTCCATAATAACTTAAACACAAAATTACAAACACTTTCAGTGGTTTTCAAATCAAAATAAGGTTTTTATGAATTTTTAGTCTATTTTTAAAAGAAATTTATTTCAAAACTAAATGTTTTGAATAACATTTTCATTCAATTAATCTCTGAATGTCTTAATTTTATTTCGTTTTTCCAGAGAAGAGATCAAAATATTAATGGACCCAAACTTCATAGAACACGACTCATACTATCTGTTCTGTGCTGTTATGGAAAGGGTCGAGTCCTGGTATGACAGCAACTCTATTCAAACCAAAGTAAGCTAACAATTAAGTCGATTATTAGGAATATTAGCAGAAATTGTTGAAAATAATTGTCTTTATCATTGAACCGATGGATCACTTCTTTCGACAGTTCCGTTGTCTTCAGTTGAAAGTCAGTCCTCAGATCAATAGACCCGTAGTTTGCATAACAAATGCTAACAAACGTCACAAAAATCAATAACTAATTACAACAGAAAAACGAATCAGAAATTCAATTAAAGTTCACATTTTTGTTGACTTACTATTGATATGAATTTCAAATACATTTTGATAAAAACGTTTCCACAAAAAAAAAAAATCGATTTTTCAAAAAATATTTTCATAAAATTCAATGAAATTTTCAAATGAATAGACAGGAATTTCACAGAAAAACTGAAAACCCAAACAATTATTAGCCAAGTTAACAGCGAATAATTTGATGTCACTTCTAATGATAATAATCTGATATTAATTCTTACAAATCATTAGCTATTATTCAGAGCGAAGAAAAGCTTTCTCTTTGCGAAAATTATTTGCTTTGAATACTAAACAAACTTTTTCATATCAAATACTTATATTCAATAATAGTTTTTTAGTACATTTCTCTCAGTGTTGGGCAGCGGTGGGTATCAAACAGATATCTTTTAAACTGTGATATACCTGAATCTTTTTTGGCACCGCGTCATTAGGAAAGCCTACAATTTTTAAATAAGGCCAAAGAGCAATTACCATTGCGCAAACACAAAACACCCTTGCAATAACAAGATAAGTCTGGTCGTCTCTAACCGTTGTTTAATGTTAATATTATTTTAATCCAAAAATTTTATCAAAAGACACGACGATAGAGAGGGTAGAATAGGAAGAGCTCTTTAATTACAGGCAAACAACAAAATTTTTATGCGAATAATTTGTTTGCAAAGAATAAACACAAAAAAAACTATTGAAAGCCGAGAATTGTATGGAAATTAATTCAGACAATATTAGATTCAATTTGAAAACCAGTTGTAATCAACTGTCTTTGAAATTACTCTAAGAGAGCAAAATTTGCACATTCACAATTGAAACCCAGTGATGATCACGATCTACAAATTTATATCTTGTTACTTCCTGTATCAACATTTTAAATTTTCATGGCATGATGCGTTTTTAAATAATCTAAATCAAAAATTACTTCAATTTTAACGATCATTAAGGGTTAAGATTAGAGTATCGATGAACATTCTTGCACATCTCAATCAAATCAGGAAAAGTAATGCTTTTGAAATAGTTTAAAAAAATTGAGCTCATCTCACGCCTTGACACAAACACGTTATCACATGAGAATTGAATAAATATAGCCCTGTCCTCCTCCTCTCCTCTCAGACAAATCACGCACAGACACCTTGATATCAGGGATGCTCAAAGGAGCTCACGATTATCGACTAAATCACCTCCAAAACACTCCTAGATTTTGGGACTATTTTGGGAATCACTTATTTAGGAAAATATCCCTTTTCTGGCAATGTTTTAATTATTTTGCTACATTCAGACGAAATGTGTTTTATCCGACTCCTTTAATAATTTCTGCCTGATAAACTTAACTGAAAAAATGATATTTTCACTAATAGCCGGAAGCCGTGAATTTGGAGCCGTTCTCCGCGCCGTCAGAAACCAATTTTTATTCAGTATTAGGGGTCAAACTGAAGATGATTAACGAACAGATAGTCCGGCGCCAGGACTTTGAGCTCTACCATCATTTGGTGACGTTGGAGATCGCACCTCAGATCTTTGGTATCCGTTGGATGCGACTACTCTTTGGCCGCGAGTTTCAGATGCAGGACCTGCTTGTCGTCTGGGACGCCATCTTTGCCGACGGATTTGCTCTCTGCGACTATATCTTCGCCGCAATGCTGATGGTCATCAGAAAACTTCTCCTGGTCTCAGATTACGCTCAATGTCTCTACCATTTAATGAGATACCCGTCTGTGCCGGACATTCATTACATCATACATTTGGCGCTTCATATTAGAGACCCTTTGGTAATGAAAATCAATTATTTTTTAATTTCTTGTCACGAATTCAATGGTTGTTAGCAGAGAGTTGAATTCTGTCGGTGCCTTCAAGTCTACTGGCATAAGAAATGTGCCTGCGAGTCATTATACATTTGGGCAGAGGTGCCCAATGAAATTTTTTCAGGGGGGGTATTTTGCCAAAAGTGCTGGTGGGGGTATGGGGGATGATAAAATGGCGGACGGAAATAGCGCCGTGATATTTTAATTTGGGCTTATTTCAGTTAATGTTAAAAATAAAAAACATGGCGACTTTTTGGTCTCCGCAGGTACATCACAATTTTTCGTATGCCAGTAGACTTGAAGGCACCGACAGAACTCAACTCTCTGGCTATTGAATATGAATACAAGTTTGATATCTGTCTGACAATGAGTTTTAAAATCCCTGATATCCAGGAATATAACTAATAGTTAGCGAATATCCAGGGGTATAACTAATGGTTAGCGAATATCCAGGGGTATGGTACAGAGTGCAAAAGTGTCAAATGGGTGTCATTTGAAAGAGCATTATTGCATGCGCAAAATTCTTTATGCATAAAATATTCACACATAACGTATTAAATGATATGAGTAAGAGATTTAATAAAAATGAAATGTATGGTTCAAAAATGATATATTCAAGAAAACTAACCAGTGGGCATTTGCTTATAAGAAAAGTGACAGCATGTTTGTTTGAATAGTTTTGGGTTTAAAACTTATCTAGCAAAGAACAATAAATTAGTCGATATTTTGAACCACAATAGAAACCTTTGCACTCTATGGGTATAGTCATGGCAGGACTACCTAGGTTGCTAGGAGCGAATCACAATTTTATTCATTATTTTTCACAATTCATTTTATTTTAAACTAAATTTTCATCAAAAAACGTTTTTTACTTCATTTGATTTAAATCTTATTTTTATGCCTCATTTGATAATTAATATTAGTTTTAATAATCGGTATTCCCTCTGACCTCTAGAACTACTCGGAACCGGTGGGCTATTCCTCATTAGTTATGCCGAACGCGCCGACACTGACACCGGGCGGCAGTGAACCACCCTTAGTTCCACCGCCGGGAGCCAAAACATCACCGAAAATCAACGCCTCGTTTGCGGCGGGCCGTTTGCCGCCCCCGTTGGCTCAGAGACCGACCACTCTATCCGTGCAGTCAATGGAGACAAGTGGGCCGAGAAAGACGTCGACAGCCAGTAATAGCAGTCCCAAGAAGTTGTCAGTCGTTAGAAAAGCCAACAACGAGTTGACACACATTTCGTCCATCGATTTTCCGGCCGACGACGAAACCGATCAATTAAGACAAGAGCACAACGACTTGAAACTCAAAATCGACTATTGCTGGACCCATATGTCCGAAAACCTGGAAGTACTGCAGCGACTGCTGGCCAAAGAGCCCTTGTCTCAGGAGGACGACACTATGGTGGCCTTGGCTGAGCTCAAGAAGTGCAGGGATATACTGAAGGGTACGCTTAAGTTTACGCCAAACAATCAATGATGAAATCAAATGATTTTTTGAATCAAATTTTAATTAATTATATTTTTTAATTAATTTTAAACGAAATGTTGAAATAATTTATAAATAAATTGCATTAAAAGACACTAAAATCGATTGTCTATCAGTTTTTTGAACTCAAAAACCCATTTCTATTCATTTGAAATAAAATATTTATAGAATGAATCACAAAAAAGATTATCAATTAATTAAAAGGTCATTTGAATTACAAAAATAATGGCATTAAAGCACTTCATTAATGCCATCAATCAGTGATTAGCAAGGTCATGCAACGCTTCAGAGTGGACCATCTTGCTCATCTCACTGTAACGTTCAATAAAAGCTTTGCTTAATCAAATATTTATGGCCTAAGTTATGGTTGTGCTGACTGTAACCACTAATTGTTAGGAACGGAGTGAAGATGTGCTCTGACTTCTTATGTCACTTATGAGGCAATACTTTGCTCCGCAGTTATTAAGCCATTAATCAATTAAAGTTGAAAGGTCAAGGACTGGGTGTGACAATAGCTCTGTCACTGCAATTGAATTTTTTTGGACAAATTTAGAATTCAAGCAATCGATAAGACTATAATGAACTCCATTTTTGTAAAACATTATTTATTCTTTTAGATATGCCAGGCTCAATCTTCAGTCCAACAAAACTAACAGGCTTATTTGATTCAGTGGCTCAACTTATCTTTTAAATAGGGTTGTGCAAGCTTCGTGACCCTCGGGTGACATTACAGGGGGATTATTCATTTTCAGACTAAAATATAGGGAAGAATTAGGGAATATATTTCCAAAATTGGGACCGAACCCCCTTTTGTTCTTAAATGTCTTTATTTCTGGTAAACTAAAGGGCTAACTAGCTCAATTAAGCCACAATTAAGCTATTATTCAAGCTACAATGCTAAATTTCCTAAGGGACAAAATGCCGATTTTTTTTGGCTGCCATTACTAAAAATGGCAATTTTTGAAGAGGGTCAGTTACTCTGCGTTTTTATGGAACAATTTTTTTTTCAAACCTAGTAGGATAATTCAGAAAATTCCCCTTGCACACCCCTGCCCTATAGTAAGGTAATCTCACTTTTTTTCACGATTAAGTAAATCAAGCACAGTTGATATTATTCATTCAAGACTTTATTTTTTTATAGATTTGAAACTTTGAAATGTTAACAGTTTTAAAATATTTGATATAATAAATATCAGACAAATAAAAATAAATAATTTTCACAGAAAACATAATATCGGGTCTGAATTGAATGGAAAACTTATTGAATAAAAATTTGTTCAAATGATAAAAAAGTATTTTTATGAAATCTATTTGTTTGAAAAGATTTGTTCATATTTTGGCGGCAAGTCTTCAGTCTCATTAATGGACGTGCATTCGAGGGTCGGTGCCGAAGGCAGTATAGTTACAGCAGTGTAATTGAGTCTGGATGTATTGTCTGACGGCACTCGAAAGTGGTAACGCGGAAGTGATAACCGATTTTGAGGATAAAATTGAGGACAGAATAATTTGATTACAACAAAACCAATACTCAAAAAGAAGAGCATAAGAATTAATGAAATGATTGGAGAAGTGGACAGAAGACAGACCAACAAAACTATTATTACCGCTATTATTATCAAAACTGAAAATAAAAGCATTAATTTTCTATTTAAGATATTTAAACACATTTTACTTACAAACATTTTTGTTTAATTTCTTGTAAGGCTTTCTTTCGGAAAAATAATCCATTTTTCATTGACTAAACTTATATTAACTATAAAAACAGAATTTAATTAATCGATTGTTACATTTATTTCGATAAAACACTATATTTGTGGCCATTTTTTCGTGTGATATTATTTTCAATATATTTTTCTTTACTCTCAATTCAACCATAAATAGTAAACCAGTTATTAAATGCGACAAAACTTGTTCTCAAAGTAGTTTAAAATGTATCAACAATTACAAAGACAAGCGTTCAGTGCTTTTTCAATTTAGTATTGCACCGAGCTTCTCAACTTGTGAATCCCAATTAATTTTCATTTGGTCTTCAATTTCATTAATAAAACTCTGGTCTGGTTCAGTAGATGACCGAGATAACCTTAACTTTGATTTTATTTCAAATAATTCATTCATTTATTATATCTAAAATGAAAAGCAGATGAAAATAAGGCATAAGTGAATAGAAATCTCCTTCAATACTACAAGTATGCAAGGAATGAATAGCAATATGAAAGAACAAATTTAAATATTCTTATTCATTTTCATCGGGGTATAACAAATACCCCTCAGAGGTTTGAAAACAATAAATTTGTCGATCATTTGCGGTAATTTTACCCATTAAACTGGATTTAAACTAAATCTAAGTTCAATCGGTAAATTTAAATTGAATTTAAGATAAGAAATAGACAAAGGTCCTTTATTATACCCTAAGGTTAGAGGAAAATGGGTCATCTTATTTAATCAGAATACTCCCGCACTTAAAATCCTTGGCGACCCCTGGTTTTCATGCAAACTTTTATTTTGTAATTTTCTTTAAGATTTCATTTAAATGGTTTTGAATGACCTTGACAATCTGGCCTGAATTTATCCCTCACTCGGGTTTCCAAAATCGGAGTATAATTCAAAAGAGGGATAAAATCGAGAGTCAAAATGCATGACTACGAGAGGTAAAATGTTATGGAGTGGTGCAACCAGACTCCCAACTCATATGTGAAAATGTTCAATAGGTAAGGGTAAAGTGTCGAAGGTGATTCTGAATTCAGGACTAAAGCCTGAAATGCACAAAAAGACTTGGTTTATCTATTAACTTGGCAGTTCTGACCATAGGTTATTTCAGGTCATTTCATCCTTATTTATAGTAATGTCCGCCATTACGGCGGTGGTAAAGGCAATGTACTACGGAATAGAGTGGACCATAACCCCAATTTGGGTTTCGTACACCAAACATCAAGTCTACCCTGTTTCAATGACTTAAAAATATGAAGGATAAAAACAAGAAGACTAATTTGAAAGGGAAAAATTCGAGATTGAACTGTAGTAATTTTAATCCACTTAAATGGCTCCTTCATTGTATCATTTGCAAGATGAATATTATGATTATGAAATTACAATAGTTCTGACCTATCAAATAATTACATAAGACTTAACGGCATTTATATAAATATTTTTTTAATTTATTTTCATTAAAAAAGGTTAAAAATCGACAATAATTGCAATCATTTGATGGAATCGTTTATAAAAGTGGTATGTCTTTGAATGACTTCGTCGACAATAATTTTCTCGATTTCGATATTGTCTTTGTTGTCAACAGTAATCAATTGGTGATCGTTGGCTGAAACGAGAGTCACTTTATTCTTACGGGTATTTAATTCGTTGGCGATCACTAATTTGTGGCCAAATCTGTTCAGAGCTTTTCGGGCCTTTTCTAACAAAATTGTTTCGTCGGTTTCCAACTGACAAACAGATCATTCAATTTGTTATTTGGCTAAAAATGCTTTTAAATTAACTCACTTTAAAAGATATAATGAAAGCGTTGGGAACCCAGAACTTGACTAAAGGCCGCAACACTTTGGGTACCAACTCAAAGTGAACCCCGAGGGGCCCGGCGCTCGATTGGATCTTGTGGACAGCCATATTAGCGGGCGGAATATAAAAGTCACTGACAGCTGCACTTAAGTATAACATTATGTTTGGGCCGTATTTTTGTAATATTAATGTGATTTCTTTCAAAAGATACAAATATTCAGATAATGTCGTGAAAGTAATGCTCAGTAAATGATTTGTGGTCTTCTTCTGTCGCTCCAAAATCGGTAATAACTTTAACGACAATTCTGTTGATACTTAATAAATAAAATAAAAAAATTAATAATTAAATTCAGGAAATGTATTACATAAAATAATCTTGGTTAGAGTGGCCTACTCTGTAAAATAAAGCGGCGATGGGCGCCAAAGTTTGAAACTCGAAACCTTACAAGATAACTTTTTAAAGCCTTTTCAAAAATAATACATGTAACTAACGTAAAGCAAAATTGAGAATTTTAGAAAATGTTAAATAATCGACTTGATTAAAGAAAAATTTTTAAACAAACTAATCAATATAAAAGAAGAATATCTAATGTTCAGATTAATTTAAAATGTTGACTGATATTTCTTTCTGGTTATCGGCGGGGCGTGTCTCCATCTGACCCCCTCTCATATGACTTTGGGAAAGATTAACATAATTATTATTTATAAATATAAATATCTTGATCATTTTAAAACTATC
>JAQIWP010001921.1:0-12782 GCA_034695525.1 Euzetes globulus
TTTGTTTAATAACTTAAAAACTATAAGAGATATAATAATTTCTTATATAAAATTTAATCCTATTTTTAATCCACTATCTAAAGAATATTTTATTTTTAGGATTAACGGCTTCTTAATCCTTTAATCCTCAATTATTTAAGGCATTCTATTCATTGCTAATGAATCAATGAATCATTAATTTACTTTTATTCATATTTTTAACATAATTCTTGTCATTAATCTCTCAAAAATGTTATACTTTTAATCGACTAAACTTTTGTAACTCATCACTACTTTTCAATAAAATCATATATTTTTCTAAATTCCTGGTCATCTCCTTCATGGTGTTTCAGGAATCCATCTGACCCCCGACTATCTCTCTGACAATGGTATCATGTTTTTTAACACATCAATGACAATTAACCTGTTCAATTAAAAAAAGACAAAGTATTCATTTTGTTTAAACAAGATGAACTTTTATTTTTCATTGCTATATAATTATCATTAAATTTAATAGCATTTTGTGATTGATTTTCGAAAATATTATTTAAATATTGAAATAATTATTAATAACATTTAGATTAGATATGAACTGAAATTAATTGTATTAATTGTTAGAATCATTTGAAACAATAGTTGAGATAAGAGTTGGGTTTTAGGCGACGCTCATAGTTGTTGTCCGACTGTCAGAAGGAATTATCGTCAGATGACTGGAAAGGTCTGAATTGTAGGTTAAATTGTCATCCGGTGGACACACTTTCTTCTTATGCAGACTTTGGATATAACTCTAATCACCAGAGAAATTAAGGGGAAAGCCATTAGTTATAAAACAAGAAAACAGAATAACAAGAAAACACTTAAAGAAATTGAGGAAAACTGAAGAAAAAGAACAATTAGGAAGAATTATTATATCAATTCAATTGGAATTCCCCAGCTTAAATTGGTGGCTTCCTTGCTCAAAGGGGAATTACTCATTAATTTCCAAGAAAATATACAACAACAGTTTTCTTAATTCTAGAGGGAATCCCTATTCATCAACAAAAACATTGGGATTCCCTTTTGATTATTGTTAAGACTTGTTTAATACCTGGGAAATGACATCGCCGTGTGCTGTCCGCACCTGATATAAGTATCTGTACTTTCTTTGCCTTTGTTCCAGTTTTTGTTCTTCGCGCTTCAATCTGTTGGCTGTTGTCTGGGCTGTGGTGCGACTAGTAGTCGAAGTGACGACACCATAGTTGTAGTCATTCGAGTAATTGATTCCCTTAGATGTGATCAGCCACTGGGCCAACAGGCCCACCAGACAACTGCTTGGCCAGAGAGCCAACAGTATCCATGAGATCATACAAAGACTGGTGGTTCTGGTCATTCCAATCGACTCATACAACTGCTGGCCGTCCCTCAGTTTGTCGCGAAACCAATAAATAAGTTTAAAGTTTTCGATAAAATAATCCAAACAAATGATAGTCAGAGTACTTCCGTAGATGACTGTCGCCAGTATTGTACAGCCTTTTTGATTGATCGCATCATACCATAGATGGGAACAAGAAGTCAAATGAATAATAAGAAGAAAAATAGCCATTAGTTTAATGTAACCCTTCTTTTTAAATAGTTTTGTTCGTATTTCTGGTCATAAATTAAACTCAATTTTATGGAATCAAAACCATTTTTCTTATGTTTTCCTTTCATTTTTTGATAAACATTTAACTCAACACATATTTAAGGATTGCTTTAATAGCTTTGAGAGATTTTCTTTGAGTTTTTCATTTATTTTCTTTATCTTATTTGTATATACTTTCAGTAATTGATTCCATGTACTTTAGAAAGAGGGAGAGAGGGAGAGAGGGGGAGAGGTGTTAAAATCATTATATTTTCAGTAAAAGTGAAACCAATTTCAAATATTTACCACAATTATTGATAAATTAATTGATAAGTATTTAAATTATCTTTGATAAAATTGGAATTCTTCAATTCATTGTATCGCAACTAGCATGTGATCACCATATGACTGAATTTCAAAAATTTTTTTTATCGGAAACATTTTATAATTTTTTTCTTATTACTTGACTTTTGAAAAATGTTTTAATGTTTAAAAACTATTAATAATTTTTTATAATTCAAACAATTTTTAAGTAAAATCTAAACACAAACTTACGGTAAGACTCAAAGTCTGAAAACATGACTTCTTCTTAGATTACATTACCTTAGTAGCTTTAAAAGTAAAGATCAAAGTTTACAGGTTTTATTATCTAATCTCGATAGTTTATGCGAAATACTTGTTGTAATTCAATTATATAACACGTCATCTAAACAGTTGACAAGTTATTATCAATAATAGTGATGACCACAACTCGAGCCCAACGACAAAATGCCAAGAATTGTGAATAAGTACACAACTTCTTGCACTTTTACCCGAGTTTGAGCTCACATGACATTTTAAAATTAAAGCTTCAGCTTAGTTGCTTGAGCTTTTTACACCTAGTTATAAAAATCATATCTTTTAGATTAGATTAAACATGTTAAATTGATAAATGAGCGCAGCAAAAATCAATTATTATTAGAATAATATTTGAAATTCTTTTGAAAAATTCTTACATCGTTTAAAAATGATCATGTTCATTGATTACTTTTGATGAACATAAAAGTGTCCACAATAAAAACTGATTACCTTGATTACCGTTGGGTTTTTATACTTACTGTCGGGTGAATCGTGGGTTCAAATACTTACTTAAAATTAATTGTTTGGACGGACTCTAAGGCCAGATGTAAGCCATTGGTGGCTACAATTGCCGCTACAATCCATAGACGAATCATTTTCTATGGTGGGATTTTAATATCAAAATAGGTTTATATAATAATTTTATTCTCTATTTGTCAATTGTTTCGACAAAAAAAGTGTTTTATTTTATTTAGAAATTTTTGAAATTTTATTTTTCTTAAATGTTTTAAAAATTAAAATTATATATAATCCTAAAAACTGTAAAAATGCACAAAATTATAGTGAATTTATTGATATTTTAATTGCTTCTAACAAACAGTTTTTTAATTCGGTTTTGAATCAAACGTTTTTTTGTTGGAAAATTATGAACGAAAAGTCTTCGAAACATTGAGCACTCCTTATATACCACTCCTGGCAGTCGTATCTCAATTTTTGTCTTCTTTAAACATATCATACGATTTCTTCGCATAAAAGACATATTTCAGTACATATTTCGATGAATTGCCTGAACTCTTATCTCCGATTCAAAGTCTTTTCACTTTAGTTCACTTCGAAACAGGGAGGGCCAGCCAGGACCATTTTTAAGTCAAAAAACATGTTATTCCTGATTTTTCTCTGGGTGTTAAAATGATAGCCCTTGAGATTTTGCAAAATGTGAATGATCAAATGTAAAAATCAACAGTTTTAATTGAGAATTAGTTATTTATTTTTACCCCCTGTTTGGACACCTCTGAGACCAATTGACAGATCAGATAATAAAAAGCAATGAAAAGAACAAATCTTATGACTGTTACGCAAAAACGGACCTTAATTTCCGTTAAAATCCTTATTTTTTGTGTAAAAAATAAGTAGTTTATTGACAACTCTTCAATAATTACTTTCCAAGATCAAATGGAAAATTTCGATCTATTATTTAAAACTCTTATTTATTAGGTATTAAGAGTAAATAAAAATGAACTGATCCCGTGCTCTAATTAAGCAATAAAAAACAATCCTGATTTCAAGTGTGGGTAGAAATTGAAATTTCATTGAAACGACTCTTATCTAGCACTTTATAATAAGCAATCGTTTTTTTCGATTTAATTTCTAGAACTTTCTCTGTCAACAATTTTAATAATGTTTATGAGAAGCTCATGATATCAGGGATGGTCAGGCTAAAAAATCCAAATAACTCTATTCAAGGTGATTAAAATCTGTTCCTGTTATTTTAGCAAATATTGTCAAACTAATAAATGTCATATTTGGTGTTTTAAAAGATAGTTCTACAAAAGATAGTGAATTGCCAAGGCCACCTCTGCCCGTCTCTGATTTAATATGCTCTTTAATATTCAATTGTTTACTGTTTACCAGAACTTATAATTTTCCGTTAGATATCTAATTGGAAAATCTGCTCTACTTTTTATTTATTTATTATGTTTTAGTTCCAATGTATAACCAAGCATTATTTGTTGTTCGAATTATTTGTTTGAAAACCTTGAAAACTTTATGATTAGTCTGTTTAATAGTCAAGTATGTTTGACGAACAATAATGTCCTTATTTCTATTATTATTTAAAATACAAATATTTTAACGAACAGAATGCAGAATAGTTTACAATTTAAGACTTAAAATACATATTTGAACTATACTTGCCGATAAAATGTTCAATGGAATTTTATGTACTAGATCTTTGAAATAAATTGCCAACATTTTATTAATTTAATAATTAATAAAAGTTACATTTAAAAATATCTAGAAGTTTATTGATTTGATAATTTGGTAATTATTTCCGAGAATTATTTGAAATACAAAGATTTTTTTTAAGAATATCTAGAATAAATTCTACAGATTAAATACAAACTTGATTGATTTAATTTTTGTTAAAACTATTTTCAAACGACTATTAAAGCCTGACTATGTCTCGGAGAACTTATAACGAACTGATTGGCACAACTTATTTGAGCCAGGCAGTTGAAGAAACACACTACAAGGAACTGGCTGAAAATTATGAGAAGGTCTTAAATGATTGAGTGCTATTTTGTTGTTTAACTTTCTCATCTGCAAAAAATTACCTATAACCTAGGGCCAGGCTTTTATGGTGACCACCCATTTGTAGGGAAATAAATGATGCAATGTAGAATTAAGAAAGGTTTAAACAAGCTAAATAATAGATGTTCCTTTATGTAAATCTATGCAGAGCTTCATTTTAATGTTTCAAAAGTCCCTAGTGAGTCCTAGCAGACTTTCTAAAGTTCATCATATTCGGAATACCTTAGATGAGTGTTTCATGTCATGAGCAAAAGTATATCCTTGGCCAATTGGCAGGTCCGTCACATTTTTAAACATAATTTTTCACCACAAGGCTAACTTTGAACAAGGTTATATCACTACAATTACCAGGGCATTGAGGAAAATGTATAAATTTTTCACACAAAAAAAATCATTTTTTAAATGTAATATATTTAGTCACATTTTTATTACAGTGAGGCCCAGTTTATCTGATATAATCGGAGCAGAATATTATTACCAAGCAAAGGGGATTCAAATGATTATTATGCGTCACAAAACATTATTTCATAGTCGGATTGAAAGAAAGAGCCTTTGCCTGACTTTCAAAGTGAAGCTGAAATGACATATTATGACGCATTATAATAGTCTGCCTCTGCTTTGTTCTGGTAAAAAGTTTCTCTTATTATAGCAAATCGCGCTGGATTTATTAGATGACTTGCGCAAGTGAATTCTACAGTTGTATAAAATTATTGCCAAGCGTATTGAGAAATGTGTGAAGCATGCGCCAACAAAACTATTGAAATTAAAGGTTTTAAAGCATGAGAAAAATGAACAAATAATTGTGAATATTTGTACTCAAAAATCATTTTCACCTGCAATATATAAATAATGTTTTTTCCTGCGATAAAAATAACAGTTTTACTTTAGCCTTGATTCGTTTTTTGATCAATGTCAAAAGTATTGATTAGTTAGCTAATTGACTCCTCTCACGTAAGCAAAAGTACATATAAAGGGTGCGCCCAAAATAAAGAGTGAACCGGCGTTAAGACAGATCATATTTTGGTGGTATTAGAAATTTGACCATGGCCAATCACGCTAACAAAGAATGTATGGATGAAGTTCATAAGGCATGCGAACATCAGCATGACCATCATGGTCATCAACACAATCATAGCCATGATCATCATCATAGCCATGACCATGATCATAGTCATGGTCATCAACACGGCTCTAGTAATGAATGGGAAATGACTGCTGAAGACTACGACAAGGTATGAATGGGTTATACATTTAATTATTAAAACTATATTTTGAACGTATAAACTGTTAGCGAGCAAAAGACTTTGGTTATAATGGCCCTCAAATTGCAGTCAGAAGGTTCTTGGAGTTAAACCTTCCGAAAGACTCTCACATTGTGGATGTGGGCGCCGGCACTGGTGTTATCGGACAGTTGTTGGCGGCCAACGGCTACACAAATGTGGACGCTTTGGACGGATCCCCAAAAATGCTGGAAATCGCAAAACAGAGGAATTGTTACAAAAATATTATCACTTCTTTCGTCGCCTCAGATATTAGACTTCCCATTGAAGACGACTCATATGACGTGGCTATTATGGCCGGTGTTTTCTGCCCCCGACCGGGACATATTCAGGCCGATGCCCTTGAACAGATTATGCGCGTGATTAAACCAGGTATGTTTTCTAGCAAAGAATAGAATGCTTATTTTTATCTTGGTATCAATTTGGAAAATAGCATATTTTTCCAGATTTTGTATGATAATCCTATTTTAAAAAATACATATTAACAAGATGATTGTGTATCTAGATGGAGTAATTTGTTGGGCAATGGGCGTACATGAAAACTATTCCGATAACAATGAACAGATCTTAGACAACCAGTTTTCTAAACATGTGCAAGCATTGGTCGACCAAGGCAAGTGGACCCACATCTCGCCATTTCCACAAAGAGATGTTCATTTCCAAGGAGATAAAGATGGTCTGTTCTACGCAATGAAAGTTTTATAATAAATGTTAATAATCTTGTAGTTTTAAAAGTTTTCAATAAAGGACCAGTATAAAATAAATGTTGAATTTTAAAACAACTGTCGCAATCAAAATAGATATAAACCAGGCATGTGCAGGGGGAGGGGGCATTCTCCGATACAGAATGGGCTAAAATTATGAAAAGGTTTAAATATGAAATGACACCCAAGGAATCGGTTTTAATGATTTATATTACAGATGTTTATGAAGGGCGCCACAAAAGTTTGTGAGCCAATAAATGTTTTGCCATGCGCATATAGTTTACACTTTGAGCCTTAAGTTTTATTAGTTACTAATGATTTATTACAGAGTATTACAAAGTATTAATTATAGATTTTTTACAATAAAAAAATCTAGAATTTAGAAGTTTATTGATTTGATAACTTGATCATTATTTCAGAGAATTATTTGAAACACAAGGAGTTATTTTGTTTAAGAGTATCTAATCTAGAATAAATTCTACAAATTCGATTAGATTATTACGATTTTTTTTTAATTTTAATTAAAACTATCTTTTAAAAATACTATTAAAGCCTGAATATGCCTCGGAGAACCTGCCACGATCTGATTGGTACAATTTATTTGAGCCAGGCAGTTGAAGAAACAATTGATTACTATAATGAGCTGGCTGAAAATTATGAAAAGGTCTTAAATGATTGAGTGTTTTTGTGGTTTAATTTTCTCTTCTGCCAACAATTAGGACAACCAAGGGCCAGGCTTTTATGGCGCTCACGCTGTGTTCAAACAGTTTTTAAAGTTGGATATACCGAAAGAATCAAAGGTACTGGATCTTGGCTGCGGTCCAGGTTATATCGGACAGTTGTTAGCCGGGAAGGACTACAGAAATGTGGACGCTTTGGACGGATCAGAGAAAATGCTAGAAATGGCAAAACAGAAGAATTGCTACAAAAATCTGATTACTTCTTATGTGGCCTCAGATGTGAGGCTTCCCATTGAAGACAACACTTATGATGCAGTGATTATGGCCGGAGTCATATGTCCAGGACATGTCAGGGTAGAGGCCTTCGAGCAGATTATACGTGTGGTTAAGCCAGGTAATAGATTATAAGATTTATAACCAGACTAAACCTGGTTATTTGATTGAATTTAAGGAGGAGTAATTTGCTGGGCAATGGGAGACCATGAAAAATACGCTGAAATGGACGAACAGTACCGGAACGGCTACTTTTCAAACCACTTGCAAAGTCTTTGCGATAAAAACAAATGGACTTTTATGAATGGCTATCCTATCAAAATCAATAATTACAATTATGAACGCGATGGCTTTGTCTATGTTATGAAAGTCAATTGAATTGAATTTTAATAATAAATGATCTATCTTAACATTTGATAAGCTTGATAATTTATTTTTTCATAATCTAATATTATATAACTAGTTAAGTATTTTTAACAATGAAAAATGCAAAATAATAGCTTAGGAAAAGTCCAAACAAATTAAATAATATAGATATTCCTTTATGTCATTCTATGCAGAGCTTTACCTGTATTTTTCCAAAGCCCCATATTGGGTCCTAACCGCTTTTTTAAAGTTTATCAACCCTACATCAGCACAAGTGTTTTATATCCTAAGCAATAGTATATCCTTAATCAATTGTTAGTTACGCCACTTTTTTGCGGAATATTCCATTACAAGGCTAACATTGAACAAGGCTATACCACTACTTTACTAAAGTGAGCCTCAATTATCTGATATGTAATGTTTGATTTCCGAGTAAATGCTTCCACAGTAGTTGTCACTGATAACTGAATCTTTATAAACTTTTAATTTTAGATGAAACAAACTTTTTTTAATGCCAATTAAAGTCTGAATATGTCTGGGAGAACGTACAATGAACTGATTGGCACAATTTATTTGAGCCAGGCAGTAGAAGAAACAATTGATTACTACACTGAACTGGCTGAAACTTATGAGAAGGTCTTGAATGATTGATTACTTTTGTGGTTTAATTTTCTCTTCTGTCAACAATTAGGATAACCAAGGACCGGGCTTTTATGGCGCCCATGCTATTGTCAAACAGTTTTTGAAATTGGATATACCCAAAGAATCTAAAGTTCTGGATCTTGGCTGCGGTCCAGGTTATATCGGACAGCTGTTAGCCGGGAAGGACTACAGAAATGTAGACGCTTTGGACGGATCAGAGAAAATGCTAGAAATGGCAAAACAGAAGAATTGCTACAAAAATTTGATTACTTCTTATGTGGCCTCAGATATAAGGCTTCCCATTGAAGACAACACTTATGATGCAGTGATTATGGCCGGAGTCATATGTCCAGGACATGTCAGGGTTGAAGCCTTCGAACAAATTATACGTGTTGTTAAACCAGGTATTAGCTTAATGACATTTAAGAGGAACTAAACAGGGTGATTGAATTTAAGGAGGAGTAATTTGCTGGGCAATGGGAGACCATGAAGTATATGCTGATATGGACGAACAGTACCGGAACGGCTACTTTTTAAACCACTTGCAAAGTCTTTGCGATAAAAACAAATGGACTTTTATGGATGGCTATCCGATCAAGATCAATAATTACAATTATGAACGGGATGGTTTTGTCTATCTTATGAAAGTCAATTGAATCGAATTTTAATAATAAATAAACTACCTTAATACTTTATAAACTTGATAAGCGAGTTTCCATTTTTTTCGCATTTCCATATCCAAAAATATGTCCTTGACCAATGCCAGGTTCGCCACGTTTTCTGGCATAATTCTGATGAAGTTTTTATCACAAGTTTAACTTTGAACAAGGTCATTCCACTACTATTGCTAAAATGGGTCCCAATTATCTGATAGTATATCCGATATACTATATCGCACCAGACTTTTTTAAAAATTGCAAATTGGCATGCGCAATTGAACTTTAAAACTTATTAATTTATTATCAGATTCTGTTATGAAAGAGAGCTCACAAATGTTTGCAAACCAGAAAAGGTAAGCCATTAACATATGGTTTACTGTTTGAGTCTTGATCCTTAATTAATGATTCAGTTTAGTTAGTGATCAAAGGCTCAAACTGTAAGCTTTGTGCACATTTGTAGGGATAAGTTAAACTTATTTTCTATTTTATTTTTATTTGTTTGCAAAGTTGAAAATATTTAATTTAGAAATGTCCACGAATAAATTCATTGACAATGCTTATAAAAGTGTTAACCCGGAACAGGCAAAGGAATTTTATACAGAATGGGCTGAAACTTATGAAAAGGTTTGAAATATGATTTGAAATACTTTAATAATCTCTTTTTGATTGAAGGACACCCAAGGAATCGGCTATAATGGGGCCGATGTTGCAGTCAAACACTTTTTAGAGTTGGGCATACCTAAAGAATCGAATATTCTGGACATAGCCGCCGGAACCGGTGCTGTCGGACAGCTATTACTCACCAACGGCTACAAAAATGTGGACGCTTTGGACGGAGCGCCAAAAATGCTGGAAATCGCAAAACAGAAGAATTGTTACAAAAATTTCATTACTTCTTATGTGGCCTCAGATATAAGACTTCCCATTGAAGACAACACTTATGATGTGGTGATTATGGCCGGATGCATAAGTCCAGGACATATCAGGGTTGATGCCTTTGAACAGATTATACGGGTTGTTAAGCCAGGTAATTTGGGTTTTGAGATAAATTCCTTGATAAACGTTTTATTTGAAATAATTTGAAGGCGGAACAATTTGCTGGGCGAGTTCAGTACATGAAAAATATGCTGATAAAGATGATCAGTACCGGGACGGCTATTTTTCAAAACATCTGCAACGCCTGTGTGACGAAAACAAGTGGACTTTTATCGATAGTTATCCCATCACTGTTGACAATTATAATCTTGGCAAAGAAGGGCTTTTCTACGCCATGAAAGTTAATTAAACTAATAATAATGGATTAATCTAGTTATTATTAATCAATAAATACAATTGTTATTTAATTATTTTAATGAGTAAGAATAAATTTTAAACATTAATGAATTTTAGTATCGAGTTTATTTTTTATTTAACCTTGAAAAAAGTTGTCCTGGCTATGTCACTGAGGTCACATTCATTTCCCGCAATCTCATTTCCCCTAATGTCATTTCCCCCAATTTAATTCCTCCCAATGTCATTTCCCCTAATGTCATTTCCCCCAATTTAATTCCTCCCAATGTCATTTCCCCTAATGTCATTTCCCGGCAATTGTTTCCCGAAATGACATTGGGGGAAATGTTTGGGACCGATGTCACTGACTCTTCCCATATTACAAACAAACTGTAGATATTTTATTCGTTTTAATTTGCATTTTGCAAAGTTGTTTTAAGCCTCGTTTCATCGGTTGCCATGGCACATCTTAATTTTTACCTTGATTCCTTATTAATTCCTAAATTAATGCTTAAACTGAAATTGTCGCTCAATTATTCATTCTTTATAAAATAAAAACATCTGGGCATTTATTAAAGCATTTTTATTTAATTCAAATCAAGTCAAAAGTGATATTAATCATAATAGACGTAATTTTGAAAAATTAACCATGTCCAACGGTACCAGCAAAGTATTTATTGATAAAGTTTATAATATAAGAACCCAGGATCAAGCGAAAGAATTTTATACAGAATGGGCTGAAACTTACGAAAAGGTTTGAAATATGAAATAAAATTACTTCAATAATATCTTTTTGATTGAAGGACACCAAAGGAATCGGCTTTAATGCGGCCGATGTTGTGGTCAAACATTTTTTAGAGTTGGACATACCTAAAGAATCGAGTATTTTAGACATAGGCGCCGGAACCGGTGCTATCGGACAGTTATTATTAGCCAACGGCTATAAAAATGTCGACGCATTGGACGGAACCCCAAAAATGCTGGAAATCGCAAAACAAAAGAATTGTTACAAAAATTTCATTACTTCTTATGTGGCCTCAGATATAAGGCTTCCCATTGAAGACAACACTTATGATGTGGTGATTATGGCCGGTGTTATTTGTCCGGGTCATATCAGGGTCGAGGCTTTTGAACAAATTATACGTGTTGTTAAACCGGGTACTTAACAAGCTCACTCATTCTTTTTAAACAATTCCCTTAAACAATCAATCTTTTTTAAAAATTTAATAAATTTGAAGGCGGGACAATTTGTTGGTCAATGGGAACACTAGAAAAATATGCCACTAAAGACGAACAGTACCGAAACGGCCATTTTTCAAAGCACCTGCAAAGTCTGAACGATAAAAACAAATGGACAATCGAAGGTTATCCCATCACTGTTAACAATTATCTAGGGAAAAATGGCCTTTTCTATGCTGTTAAAGTTAAATGACCTGGGATGATAATGTTTATCATAGACGTTTTCTAATTTATCATTTAATAATTTTACCTTATTTAATTTATTCTATTTTAAATTGTTGACCTTCTTATCTTTATGAGTTTTATTTTAAATACGAAAATCTTCATTGTATCAAAATTATGTTAATTTTATAGTTCATTATTAAACAAGAATAAATTTTTATATTTCTTAATGTTAAAACTTTAAAAACAATCAGGTGTTTGACAAACTGTAAGTTTTAAATGTATGTAAACTTAAACTTATTAATTATTTACTAAATTAATAATCTTGGTATTCATTTGTTTACATTTTTTTTTATAAATATGGTAAATCATTTCTTTTAAACTAACATTTATTAACAACTCTTTCATTACAAATAATTATTGACTAGATCTGACAAGTCTGGCAAGCTCAAATTTTAAATGTTAAAGAACATGTTTCCAGTGTCAGAGATAGCCAAGGATTTGATTGAGATGACCAGGAATTTAGAAAAAGTGATGATTTTATTGAAAGGTAGTGATGAGTTCAGTTACAAAAGTATAGTCGACTAAATGTATTACATTTTTTGAGCGATTAATGACAAGAATTTGAATAAAAGTAAGGAATGAAAGACAGAAAATGAATGTTTTATAATTAGGTTTACATCAGATTTTATACTTTTCACAGGTATTCACTTTAAGTGAAAAACAATTGTTTCAAATGACAATAAATTTCTTCACAGTATATCAGTTAACAGTTTAGACAT
>JAQIWP010001922.1:0-12779 GCA_034695525.1 Euzetes globulus
GCAATAAAATTTGCTTTAATTTAGTCGGACTTAAAGTTGTTGGTGTGACCGGTGCTACTGTCACGTGAACAGTCGGATGTGTGGATCGTACTGTGGAAGGAATGATTTTTAATGATTTAATAAATTTATGATCTTGGCGAACCAGTAGTTCTGTGTAACGGAGAGGCAGTTTTGCTTTCAATTCGGTTGATAGTCTCCTGGACTCTGCGCTCAACGGCAGCCAATCTCTGTTCGAGTTGGGCGACCACAGCCGGCAATTGAGCTATGGCCAATTCTTCCGACAGGACTTGCAATTCTTTTTTCTCGACCATCAAGGTTCTTGTTTCATCAGGGTGGGAAGTCTTGACCTTATCGATTTCAGTGTCGATTTTATTTTCCAAGGCGTTGGCTGCCTTGATGAGCTCCGCCCTGGTCTTGATGGGAGATGGAGAACTAGTAGTTCTTGCAGGTGGAGTACTGCCTTCAAGTCGGGCCAAATGTGCTTCAACAGATTTTTCGAGTGCAGCCAATCTGGTCTCGAAAGCGGCCACGACTGCGGGCAACTGAGCCAAAGACAGGTCATCGGCAATTACTTTCAGATTTTGCTCGTCACTCAGCAAGTAAGCCAATTCAGCAGGGTGAGTTCGTCTCACTTTTTCAATCTCTTTTTCAAGTCTTATCTCCAACACTTTGGCTCTCTGTAACAATTGCTCTTTGGTTGGGGCCGCCCTCACCACTACGTGAATAAATATTTTATTGATCTTTTATATTCTTAAATTCAAATATGATAATAATAATATTACTTACAGCAAGCAAATCCAATTACAGCTACAATTGCCAAAAATCTCATTTTGCTAGCTCAGTTTCTTCAATCTCGTTTAGGAGTTGATTAAAAAAAATTGAATGAAAATCCAGAATTTCAGTCAACTTTTATATCGAATCAAATCCGGGACAAGTTTTGCATCATTTAGTTTGAAAAGATTCATATCATCTGTTTTAGATTCAAACTGGACATTCAAGGTAGATGTTCATATTCAAATTTAAAATCATCCTTGTTGAAATTGAAAAATTCAACAAATATATCGCAAAATAAAAACTATAAATGGAGGAAGTTAAAACATAAAATATAGATTATACATTTTTAAAAATTTCAGCAATGAAAAATGAGTGAAACCTTGGTGACATGTTAGAGAATAGCTGATTATATTTAATATGATATTTAAAAGCAGCGAAATTTAATGTTATTTTTTGTTTAATGCAGTCATACAATTAATAATGAGATTCAATCCAGATGTATTTAAATGTGTTAGACTTGATTGTGCCTTTAAATACTAATGATTAGACATAAGACAATTTTTTTCAAAACAAAAACCGATAAGTTATAATCAGAGTTGGCTAATATAGGCTCTATTTCGTTTTCCCCTTAAACAGATAACACTCCCTCTCCGAAGTATCCTATCAGCGAATTGACCCGTTTTTTTATATTTTTGGATTTTTTTTGGTAATGTCAGCAAAATATCCGCCATATTGTTCATTATTTTAAGGAATTTAGCCATTAAACTCTCAAAATAGACTAATTAAAGCATAATAACTTATCATTAATATGGCTAATTTGGGCGTAAAACACTGTAAATAAGCCTATTTTAGATTAAAACAGCGGTCGAAAATTGCGGCGGAAACGGTCAATATAACCTTCTGATAAATTTTAAAAAAGTATTCATTTCTTTTAAAGCCATTACATTACAATCACATTTGATTTCACAGGTTTTGCTATTTGTTTGGGCAGTAAAGTGGACGCACAGACGGGACGCAAATACTGGACAGGGGAGGGGTGTCGTCCAGTCAATGAATTCAAAGAGGATATATATGCGGCGGTAAATGTCCCCAAAAATGTCGGGTTTCAGTCTAATATTGACTGTGAATGCGATTTCGACTATATTGGATTCAGACCCATACCTAACAGTACAACAGAGGCCATAACCACAGACCAGAGTGATGTGGACACAGATAATTCAGGCAGTGCTTCTGCCAGACCTACTGCAAGAAGAATGAGAGCTGCATCGGCTAATCAAACGTCTAATGAGCCGAAGCCTGTGGAGGGCTTCAATCATCCGGACGGTCTGCGCAAACCCCGCAAATGGATTAAAGCAAATCATGCCTATTATGTGTTAGTAGTGTTCGCTATATCCGGATTAGCCATAATTCTGGTCGAAATTCTGGCCATGATCGCAATAACCGTTTACTGGGTGTACTTCTAAAGGCCCGGATGAATTGTTTATTCATTTATTTAACTTAGTCTTTTATATTTTCTCACTTTATTCAATACTCATCAAATGTAACCTTTCAAGTATCACAAATAAATCTTTCTCATTTTATTGTATGTTTTATTTTGTTTCATTAAATATACATTAAAATAATTTTTAAGACTTTTGAATATTTTGGGGAAAAAAATCTTCATTGAAACAATTGGTTGCGCTGTTTTTCAAATTCCTGTTTTGACAAGGTGCTAAATCGGAAAAGAGGATCATCGTGATTGATCTTGCACGTCAAATTTAGGACCATTTAAGCATTATTACAGAATTCGATTCAGAATCAACTAATCTTTTATTTACATTCCCGGCTGAAACGATTCGGATGTTTTGAATTTCTGTCCAAACTTGTGGACTAATATGAAGAAACGAAAGTATTTAATAATCATCTGTTTGAAGGAATTGAAAATTAAATCATTAAAATTATAATCATTTCTATTCTGACCCCACTTAGCAGGGGATAGCACATTATGGCCAATGGTCCGATGGATATCCCAATACTCTTCTTACTGCTCAGTCTTTCGAAGTATGTCTGAAGTTTCAATTTTAGTCTCAAATCGTGTCCTATTCCTCTCAGATTCCATTGTATTTTAGACAATAATTTGCAGTTTATGTGCATTTTGGCTGAAAGAGAAGCTAGATAATATTCGACACCAAATAGGAGAACAAATTGAAGGACAAATTGTAAGCAATAGAATATTCTTGTCAAATAATGTAAGTCTTCAAAAAGAAATAGATGGAGAAATATCAAACTCATCGGGTACACTGTAAAGATTACTGCTAAGTTGAAGCCACCCCAGAATTTATTGAAGAACATCAACTCTCTACTAAATCGACAATGATCTTCAATAAACTTGGTGATATTCTGTTTACAAAGATGTCCTTCTTTGCGATTCAAATATCTGTTTATCCGATTGACCCTCATTATAAGGTAATAGAGTAGAGTCAGTATAAAACTGCTTGTAATAAAAGAGTCAAAATATAGACAATAAAGGGTCAAAAGTGTCACTAATTGTGGTATTAATGCAAACAATAATTGATTCCAAGTATAAAATCTGACATTAAATCTGATAAACATTAGAGTTGTTAAAAGTCCTGAAAGGAAATAATGAAAGGACGGAATAAGCAGCTATAGGCTTGCTTAAATCAATAATTACCAAAATTGATGAAGATAAAACTGAAAAGTTTGTAGGTTAGTTTTGTAAATCGAATGAATTTGGTCAGCTCTTGGTGGTTGAGATTTCGGAAACTCATCTGTCTCTCCAGTTTTCTGTTTGAACCATTAGTAAAATCAATAATTCCTTTCCAGACCCGAATGTCCGGGTCTTTAGCCCAGTGAAGTTTGATATTAATGGACAGACCGAACATCAGAAACAATAACATAAATAAATTATTAAATTTATAAATACCGCCGAAAAAGAGGGACAAATCAAATAAATATAATTTCATTTCGTAATTGAATTCAATGAATAAACTCAATGAATATCTAATTATCAAAAATATGTATAGAATTTTAAATAGATTACTTATCAGTTTTATCTTAAACTTTTCTCGGCAATTGATTCTTTTCTCAAAAGAATCAAGGTAGAAATTAACGATGCAATTATTAACAACGTTATTCGAATAATTTGACTTGTTCATTTCGGAAATTTAATCTCAGTCTAATTGAGGTCGACTTTTATTCAATTGAAAATATTGTGGATTTAATTAATTAAATGAAAAATATCAGCGAAAATATACCATAAATCACAAGTTGTTTGCACTAAAAATAAAACAATTTCTAATTTATATAGTAACAATAATTAATTTAATAAACTCACGATATGTTCATTGGTAATTAATTGATGATAAACATACCAAGTGCCAGAATGTTCGTTCAAATTTTATGCTTAGATCCTCTATTCTATAATCATGAATGAATTAAAAATATTGAAATGAGAATCAGAAATGAGTAAGCTCATTTAGCACTCGATAAAAATGTTGAAAGATAAAAAAGCCGATAATCAATAGAAATTATTAATTGAAAATAAATTTTATAATTTTTTTGACAAAATCTAAAAGTGTAGGAAAAAGACGGCTAAAGACTCGATGATAACGGATTCGTTAGCAGACAATCCACCCGAGGATATGAGTGGTTAGAAGGCCTCGGGAATGACTGCCAAACCCTTAAATGGCGTCCATTAAAACCTATTGTTTGAATAAATGCTATAAAAATTAAAGAAAACTTTTGCCAATAAGTTTTCGTTTGTTTATTCAATTCAATATTTTCTCAAATACCAAAATAATTGCAATAAATTTACATTAATTATGGTTGAGAGAGACTTGCTGATCAAATCCACATTATATATTTTGTTTTCTATTAGGTCAATTCTTTTATAGTGGGCTTATTCATCTTGCCCAATATTACCGACAATTCCATTGTATTTTAATAAATTTCATTGAATTTTTTTACCTCGAATCTTAATTCAATTGAGTTATATGACTTGATTGTCTAATAAAATGATAACCATTTAATAAATTAAAATTTTCAGTTAATTCAAGGACACAATTATACAAGATAATAAATTTTATTACAATCATTCAATTTTAAACGAAATATAAAGCAATTACATAAGTAATTAATATTTCAATGTATCTCAATTTATTCATTGTAAAGCAATACCAGTGTCTGTACTAAGAATCAATGTTTCAGTAGTAATGATTTTCTGTGTGGTGGCACTGGTTCTGTCTTTGACAGTTATTGTTGGTGTTTTAACTTCTTCAGTGGTCGACCTTTTGCTTGGTGTTGGAGTGGATTTCGCTTCCTCGGTAGTGATTATGGTCTTAACTGTAGTGGTACTGGTTCTGTCTTTGACAGTTATTGGTGGGGTTCTGATTTTTTCAGTGGTCGATGACTTGCTTGGTGTTGGAGTGGATTTCGCTTCTTCTGTTGTGGTTTTGGCTTCAACTGTAGTCGAATCGACTTTTGTTGAGCTACTTATAGCTTCTGTTGGAGTTCCAGGGGTTCCAGAACTGGATAAATTCTTTCGACCTCGTCGTTAATTGCTTTCTCAATAATATCAAGTCTTACTTCGAAGCCCTTTAGTAGTTTTTCATCAATAACCTTGCCCAATTGTTCGAGTTCAAATGTTAGTGCTTTTAGCACCAACTCTTCGCCTTGAAAGAAGAGAATAGCCGGTAAATTAGGTAGGGTCTTTTGGTTCTCAGTCTTAATAATTGCTTCTAGTTTATTTTCTAAATCTTTGGCCTTTTTGATTAAGTCATCTTTGTTGAGGCCATCAAATGGAGCGGACAAACAACCTAGTATCAAGAAATAAAATTAATTGATTTTCAGGTCTATTAAAATACTTACAACTAATGGAAAGAAACAAAATTAAAGCAAAACTTGATTTCATTTTTGAATTTTTTCCAAGACTTACTATTTTATAATAATGATTGGTTTTCTGTTTGTGTTTTTATACTTGGTAGTTATCGTTGAAATAAGTGTATATGCTCCAATAATTATTTCAAATCAATTATCCATTGCAATAATTAATCTATGCTTGTGATAATTTACTAAATAATCAAGGTGATTTTGAATGCTAAATATTTGGTATTAACGGGTAAGCACAAAATCTTTAAGTTATTTTTTTTATTAACAAGGTAACATTAGATTATCAAAGTTTTGCCAATTTTTTTACTTATTATTGGACATAAGAAAATATTTTTAGTTATTACTAAAACATCAAATAAAATTCAAGTGATCTTGATTCCATTTGCTTATTTCTACTTTTATCAAAGAGACGTGTAAACTTGGGCTTTTTACTGTGAAATGAACAACAATCTGCTTGAAATGCAAAAAGTAGATAATTTTGATTGATAAATTTAGTAGATTATTTATAAATCACCTTAACACTTAATTTACTTGATATAAATTGAAAGAAATTCAGATTAAAAAATTCTTTTTGAATTGAAGTATGAGAATGGGATATAAACCAAGATAAAATTAGATATTATTCGGTTTACATGGTTTGGAATATAAAAATACTATAATTATAATTATATTTAAAAAGGTCTTTAAGCTTGAATAAGTTTTCAATGACCACGAACAGTCTAAATTAAAGAAAGAAGCAGGTTTAGTGTCACTATTACTAATCCCTATTTTGCACTAGACTCATAAGGATATTTAATCAAAATAAACCTAGATTCTTCTAAGGAATCCTAAGGTTCATTTTAGTCATTTGTTTAGAATCAAGCAAGCAAAAAACAGATCAAAACTTTTGATTGATCTTTAAAACTTTAGAGTCAAATAAGTTGAAAGTTAAATTCAGAGCAATAAAGTTTACAATAGATTTCATTATTAAATGTTTATTATATTTCTTAATAAATATAATTAATTTACTTTAAATAATTTTACTCACTTTTGAGCAATTAGTAATTGATTCGAATAATAATTTACATTTGTATCATGATAATAAAACTAAACAATTCTGCTAGTTGATGGAATAAGTGAAATTTTTGCTCCTGATGTTAGTCTAATGGTTGGAGGGGTTGCTGGTTTGGGCGTGGTGCTTTCTCCCAGTATAAGAGTTTCAATTTTCTTGACCGTTGCCGCAACTGTGGCTTCGATTCCCTCGAGAGTCTTCTCCAGACCAGGAAGCAAAAGGTCTGAAAGTATGGGCAAACCATTGACTGTTTCCGCCAATTGCTTCAACAGCACTGCCTGTAACTTGAGGACCGATATTTCAACCTCGTCGATTATCGATAGATGGCCGGCCACCTTTTTCAGCACCTCATTAATTATTCCTTCCAACTTAGCCACTCTGTCTATTAAACCTTCCTTGCTCAGTTCCTCGGCTGTTGCAACTGTTAAACAGAGATTATGTTATTAAGTATTGAACAATCTTGATCAATTGAGTAAAACTATTATAACTTACAGCTCACGCAAAGAACAAATACAAATGCTGTAAAAACTTGCATTTTTTTAGTAAATCTTTCAATTAGCTAGTTTCAATTAAACTTGATTAAATAGATTTTCTTAATTGTTTTCTGAGAGGATAGATCTCATCCTTTTATACCAGAAATGTAGACCAAATATTTACTACCTGTGCCTTAAATTAAGTAAATTGTTTTCAAGAAGAAAGTGAAAGATAAGACAACTATTTGGAATTGTGCTATTATTTTGCCAAAAAACGTGTCAAATAACGTTTCCTTGAGTCAAATAAACAAGAAATTTCCATTCCCTCCAATTCTTTCAGTATAAAGAGTTCGACATTGTTTTTATTAATTAAGTAAAACACTTGAAATCTCCTTATCAAATATAGACTGTAGATGTGCAAATATTATTTCCTTGAATATTCACATATCTTGTGATCAAGTGATAATTTTATTTAATCGTTAGCATGCTTCGATTCTCACAAACTTTGAATCTTTGAAGTTCTAGTTTAAATTTTAAAAATCACTTCAATATTCTTAAACATTCTGACAAAAAAAATAAAAATGAAAATAAACTTTTAAAAACATTTACTCCTTGAACTTTAGCTATCATAGAAGTGTCGATAACTATTATTTTCAAAATAGGAAAGATATTGACTCTAATTTTTATTTATAGATTTTTTCGTTATCAAAAATATATTATATCCTATTTATTTCTCATAAATAATTTCTAATAAATAAACATTAGATAAAAATGGTTCAATTGTTTTTGTAATTGTTTTTCGATTAATTGTGTTAAATCATTGAATTTACTACAAAATATAAAGCATCTTAATCAGGGGTAGCCATATAATATGTTTACCCCTTCCTTTGGGATAGAGTATTTGCAAAATACCCCTTGAAAAAATGGAAAAAATCAGAAAAAGGACCTCCCTTAGAAATTGCCGGCGTTTAACATTACTCCGCATTCTTACAAAATGAATTTAGTTTAAATCAATCTGGCTCTTAATTAATATTAATTTACTTTTTATTTGTCTAAGTATTCAATTACCAATTACATATTTAGCTCAGAATAAAATGGTCGATTAATTAAGGGTATAAATAGTTTGAATTTAATTCAATTGTAAATGTAAAATGGTCAAGATCTCTGAAATACTTATAATTCTGATATTATATCAGTTATCAACTTGGAGAATTTGTTCAGGATCGGACAGTAAGTTAAATAAACCTTATTTAAACACATATCTAAGATTAATATGATTTTTATAAGAATGTGCCCTATACAAAAACGCCAAGTTCATGTGGTGGGGCACAGACTGCGGGAAATTCTGTCATCAAGCTGGAAAGACGGTTACCTGCATGTGGTATCAATTTCATCAGGGCTGTTTCTGTAAGGACGGCTTTTATAGAAATAGGAACTGGGACTGCGTTCCAATACAAGGATGTGACGTTGACACAAGTGGTGGCAGTTCTGTGGCACAACCTAAACCAGTGCCCATAATCGAAACTCCCAGCGAATGTCCACCGAATGAGGTCTGGAATGATTGTGGCAATCGATGCTTAAATTTGTGCGAGAGCACCAACAATCCGAAGGCCTGCAAGAATAAAAAATGTGATAAGGTATTAGCAATGTCAATGATAACTTCAAAACTAAATCCATTAACTTTGCCCAGGGCTGTTTCTGTAAAACTGGAATGCTGAGAAACTACAACGGTGCCTGCATTCGAAGAGACATGTGCTCTGTGATGATGGTGTCCGGGTCCTTTAAATTCCAATTTTCAATGTCAATATCACTTTCCCTTTGGGTGAAGAAGTATTATGTGAAGAACGGGAAGTGTCCACAAAAGACCAAATGTCAGGCTTCCAAAGAGGAAGGGATGCAGCCCATTCCCACGAACCAGAAGTGCAAGAAAAACGAGGAGTTCACAACATGTGGCGATAAATGTACTGAACAGTGCCGGAACCTCTACATGACGGAAAACTGTCAACTCAGCTGTTCTGCCGGTTGCTTCTGCAAGCTCAAGCACTTCAGAAATAATCGTGGCGATTGCGTACCGCCAAAGCTCTGTCCCGGATATAACAAAAGGAAATGGTTGACGACCACTACAACCCGCAGACCACCACCAAAAACGACAAAGCCAACACCTCCTCCTAGTCGACCCAAGGCTACTTATGGTACAACGAGCACAACTACAGAAAAACCTGTTCGAAATGTAAGCGACAGCGAGTGTCCCGTCAATGAAATGTGGATGAGTTGCGGTAGTCATTGTCAAGAACTGTGCGAAAATGCAAACGCAGTGGTGTCCAGGAAGGTAGGAGCAAAGACCAGCTCCAAGTGCCCGCCAAACATGAACTGCATGGAGGGTTGTTATTGTAAGCCAGGATATTATAGGTAATCAAAACATTACAGTTAACAATATCTGAATATTTGTCTATTATTTCTATTAGAAATCCGAGTGACTCTTGTGTGCCAAAAGATAAGTGTCCTCGCCCAAAACCAAATCCCAAACCTCCTATCAAATGCAAAGTCAATGCCAATGAACAGTACACGAAATGCGGCTCCAAATGCAGCGAATCGTGTAAAGTCTTTAATGAGACCATTGAACAGAACTGTCCGCCGAAGTGCGATGAGGGCTGCTTTTGTATACAAGGCTTCTATAGAGATAATTTTGGAGTGTGTGTCCCTCAGGACCAGTGCGAATGTGAAATACCACCGCAGAAGTGTCGCGATCCCAAAGAAGAATATTTGGTTTGTGGCAAAAACTGTCGCCAAACTTGTTTACAGAAAAAGCCGGAGTGCAAGGATACCTGTAGTCGTGGATGCTTTTGCAAAGATGGTAGGTTGATTTTAGCTTGGCAAACTACAAATACTTTACTATTTAGGGTTTGTTTATAACGAGAATGGTGTATGCACATTACCCAGCCAGTGTGGCCAGGACATTCGAAATGGCACGAAAGAGGGCAAGAGGAAAATTGTCAAGCCGGGTGTTAAATGTCCTGGTGATAATGAGAAGTGGTCCAATTGTGGTAATCTCTGCGAAGATTTTTGCGAACCCAAGTTCGACGTTGACAACTGTCCCATGACTTGCGAGACCGGATGTTTTTGTAAGAAGGGCTATAAACGGAACGCCGCCGAACAGTGCGTTCTCATTGACAAATGCAATGAAAAACCTATATGTGGTAATTTTACTAAGATTTCTCTAAAAAGTCTTTATATCATGATAAAATTAATTAACTTGGTTAATTTTAAGCCGAAAATGAAGAGTATTCGGATTGTGGGTCGAATTGTGCGGCCCGGTGTAAAGACCTAGGAAAGAACAGACAATGTCCTCTCAAATGTGAAAAGGGATGTTTCTGCAAGGAAGAATTTTTCAGAGATGACCAGGGAAAGTGTATTCCTCGGGGCACGTGTGTAATCGACACAACCCCTGATTGCGGGAACAATGAAATCTATAAGAACTGTAGCACTCATTGCGGCGAAACCTGTGAAGACCTAAGAAATCCTGTCGATTGTCCCAAACCTGAGGAAGAGTGCGATAAGGGTTGCTTTTGTGACCAAGACTATTTCAGAGACCTGGACGGCTCTTGCGGCACGAAATTGGACTGCAATCTGCCCCCGCCCTCAGTCGAAGACAAGTTCTGTCAGGAGAATGAAGTTCGCAAAGAGTGCGGCAGTCGTTGTGACGAGTCCTGTGAGGACAGCATTAAGTGCAAGAAGAATTGTGAAAACGGCTGCTTTTGCATTGAGGGTTAGTAACATTTGCATTCACACCTCTCCCAACCCTTTTAATTAATTAATTTATAGATTTCTTGCGAAATAAGAAAGGCAAGTGTGTGGCCAGTGAAAAATGTAAGGGTCCGCCCCAATGTGCTGAGTGCAGTCAGAACGAGTACTATACCGACTGTGGTAGCGACTGTGGAAGGATGTGCACAGATATTGGCAAAAATGTCCAATGTGGATTAGATACACCTTGCCACTCAGGTTGTATTTGCAAGTGGGGCTTTTATAGGACACCCGATGGCCAGTGCGTCACCAAAAATGAGTGCCAGTTCTTCATCGATGAGGACGAAGAGCTCATTGAATATGTCACTACAGACGACCCCGATGGCATTCAATCACCAGGTCAGAAGAAAGCTAAAGGGTTCAGCATGGCTGATTATGACTATGAATACGTGGACTACTCTGGTGGTACTAGTCGTCAAAAGAATAAGGGGTCTCACAATAAACCAGGAAAGTCTGGAAACAGCAAACGTCACAAAAATTATGATGATTATGTTTATTACCCTGTTTCAAATGCCGAAATCATTAGACCAAAAAAAGGCCATTCCAAGAAAGGCTACTCTTCTAACTATGATAATTTTGGATATGAAAACTATTCTTGAAAGGAGGGCCCCCCGACATTTAAATGTTCTTGCATCAAATGACTTACCGGTTGTAAATAAAATAAATACAATTCATTAGTAAAAACTTTATTCTTTTAAATGCGCTGCCCTTTTAATTATTATCCATTTCAATTTTGTAAAAAGAGTCTGAAAGAGGTGCATATGACTAAATTTCGGAAAAACATTTTCTCTTGATAAATTAATATAATAAACTATGTCACTTTTTAAATACTTTAGCAAATGGAACACTTGAGAGGTCTCCGACGGTAGTAACTTGTAAGATCTAACTTTTCGGTTCTAAATAGTCTAAATTTTTCCTTGGGCATCATTGATTTCAATATTTAATGATATTTTCTGAAAACTGATCGTTGGACTCAATTTGAAGTAAGGTATATTTAATTAATGTTTTCACTCAATTTACGTGATGGCCGCCGAAACTGGATTTTTAATAACAATCAATTTAGTACACTGGAATGCCTATATAATGAACACGAATGGTTTGAAGAATTTATTCATTATAAAGGAATGTTTATTATATATGATGTTCATTATATATTCGAGTGTACCTATTTATCTAGATATTCATTCTAATCGCTTAATAAGGTAACCACTAATTAACCATTTCGGTGTCTATTAAGAGTACGAACTCTGGGACCGCATATGACTTGAATTACATACGCGAATAAAGATACAAATTCTAAATCATGATTTTGATAAGGATTATATAGATTATCAGGGATGTATTGTTAAAATGTTTTAGGCTATATTCAGATTTCAAACAATTGAAAGAATTTTTTTAAATTTAGAAATCCAAACAACAATTAAACAAATTTTTTCAAAATTAATTTCAATTTATTTTGAAATTAAGTCAAAGTCAAGACATAGAACGCCCGACAGTGACGACTCTCCCGTTCTTCGGTGGATAAGAGGGACCCGACTTCATGTGCCACCGCTGAGGATCGAGTCTTACCACCGAAGAATGCGTCAGACTATGAGTCCAGTCGGGGGATTAAGAGGGGAGAAAGAGGAACAACTTGGTTGGTTTGGGCTCACAAAACAAGAAAGACAACAAGCATCCAGGTACACTCTAGTGGACAAGTGGGACCGACCTTCAAGTGCCACTGATGTGTCGGTCTTACCACTAGAGTTGGACAGTTAGTTTGGGCTCACACGACAACAGACAGGGGACCCCCG
>JAQIWP010001923.1:0-12774 GCA_034695525.1 Euzetes globulus
CTCTCTCTCTCTCTCTCTCTCTCTCTCTCTCTCTCTCTCTCTCTCTCCTCCTTCAGAATCAGAGGATTTTGTTTTTCAAACCCAAAACCAAAACCAAAGAATATTTGTCTTCATTTGAAATGAGTCATAAAGAATATTGAAACACATGTCTTCCCTCTCAGACCTGTCTGTATGAGTGGATCATTAGTAAAACGGAAGAAAAGAATCACTTTTACTAAATTCTCAAATGAATTGATCGGAATAACGGGAAGTCGTTTGTTGTTTGAAAACTATTAATAGTCAGGAATTCACGACAGATCAGCAAAATATTTAAAAATAAAAAAAAATATTTTAAGACATTAGTACTTTTCATATGAATTGAAACGTCTTTTTAATTAGTTTTCAAAATATTTACATAAATTTTAATGTATTTTACAATTCGTTTTAATCGTATGAGCGGTTAATTTAATGTATTTTTAAGCAATTATTAGGCATTTGTTTGTCTGAAACGATTCAAATCAATTGCAAAACAGAAAATGGTTTCAAAATATAAAACAATAAAATAATAATAAATACAATTAAATATCAGAATATTTCCAACGATCGGAACAATAAATACAATCAAAAGTTGAGATAAAATTCATATCAATAGTAATAATAGTTATACTAATTATAATCAATTATAAAACGCTTACCGGTCTAACAATCGCACCGAAAATAACAGACAATAATAGATATAATTAAATGGATTTTTCCCTTTCAGTCGATTATAAATAACTCAATTATAACCAGAAATTAAGTTAAGATCAGAGATAAGACTTTGTGTCGGAAGAGATAGACTTTGTTTTGAAATATTCAGGCAATTAAGTAGAGGTTCCCAAAAGATATAGAAGAATAATGTGTTTCTGTTATTCTGAAGATAAATGTTCAATGAATTTATTCATTCTTTCTTAGGATTGGATCGACTTTTTAAGAATTATTTGATTTCAAACTCATTTTTCTATAGATTTGTTCGCAAAAGGAATTCAAATTGAATCGAATTGTGAATTCCAGTGTAAACTTGGATATAATTGAATGTTCAAAGGGGTGAATGTAACTAGGTAACAAAATACTGATCACGTTCTTAACAGTTGATGGGATCAAATACTTGGGAACAATTGATTAGATCAGAAATTGGGTCAAAATTATTTTGAGGAAAGCCTTGAGAATTGTCTCTTTCGAGAGACAAACAAATGATTTATCACTTGATTATAACCTTCGAAGAATGTGATTCAAGCCATTAGTTATGCCATTAATCATAGAAACAGTCATTTGTTTTGGTTTTTGTCTCGAATCGAAAACCTCTTAAATCGATTAAATATCGAACCAAAAGATTCCAAAACAAGTAACCAATCAATTGAATGAACGGATCTCAAGAACCGAAACTGAGAAGACAATTATCTGGTGAACAAACTGGTGGTCAGTCTTCCTCTTCATCGTCATCTTTGACAAATATCTCGAACTCTTCTAGGAAGTTGGCCCCAAACATCGCGAACAGAGCGCCCGCATAAGTGCCCAGGCCGATCACCAGGGCCACTTTCAGGAGGCCGTACCTGACCTTCGGCGGCTCGTGGAACAGGTCTTCGTCGTCGTCATACAGTTCTGAGTCACTATCACTCGACGATTGGTTCCCAGATTTTGAGCTGTAATTACGAATCGATCGACAACTGGAAGAATGAGAAGAAGTGGAAACTAATCCTCTGTTAATATCATAACTAATATTATTATTAATATTATTAACTAATCTCTTATTAAACATATTCAAAGTTAACAACAATTTGCGGACTTTTACGTCCGACTTATTTATAGTCATAATTGTATTGAGTTTTCGGTCAATTTGTTGATAATCTGATGGCCTCTTGAAGCCAATGGACGGAACAATTGGTTTAACATTTCTTGTGATTAGAGTTTTAATTGAATTGAATTTCATTTCATTAATAAACGCAAAACTGAAGGCATTTATAACAAAACAGATATAAAAAGAAGACTACGATTTGTCTGTAATTATAGTAAAAAATTCATTAAATTTAAGACAAAAAACTATTCAATGAATTTAAATGCAGACGAGTTTTGCCTCAAAATACACAGCTTTTGAATGCTATGAAAAACTGGAGTAATAGTCGTCTGAATCACTGAATGACTGAAAATATTTTTAGTCTTTCAGTCAGACTCACAGACAGTCTCTCTTCGATGCAACCAATTGTGCAATCGATCCGTCAGTCAATAGTGTTTCTTAAAGGCACACATATTTCTTCCTAAACTAACCTTTTCCTCAATTTTAATTCAATTCAAAATGACTTTACATAAAATAAATTCTTAAACTGGAAGGTCATCTGTAATTATGTCTTTGTTTATTTCTGGTCAACCTTGCTAGTTTTAATAGAAAAATTCAATCAGGTTTTAGCCATTTTAAACACTAGTCAGGCGTCATATGAAACCCATTTGGGATGCAATCAAAACAAAATTGAAGCACATTTCTGATGAGAAAACATTGCATTTAAAGTGAATTTTAGTTAAATAATTAATTAAATATAGACTCCATGATCTAGATCACTTTACAATTGGACTTTGGATCAATAATTCAACGAATTTGTGCATTTAGTTTGCATTTCAAATGAAAGCCAAACATTCAAATGATAAAAAACATGGGAAACATCCCATAAACAAACCGTGAATTCAAATCACAAAAACAAACCCAAAAAAAATCGTAAGTCTTATCAAAATATTTACGCATTTCTTAGAAATGATAATCAATTTAATTGATTGTCTCGTTTGCCAAAGAGTTCAATGAATTGTAATTTTCAAAGAAATCGATTCATTTGCTCTCAAATGAGTTCAATTTGAAGCAAAATTATCTGTATTTTGTTGAACACAAAAAAATCAATAATTCAAAACACATTTCATTAGATTTAATGGACTTTTATTTAAATTTTGTATTTTTTGAGGCAATTGTTTGACTGGCTTTGGCTTTGAATGACTAAAAATAGACTAAAAGTTGCACTCAATTAATGTCTTTCTGTTTCACTAATTGAATGATTCATTTAATCAAAATCACCCATCAATTTGAAAATCAATTCTTCAGATGTGTTTACAAATGCGGCCGAAAATCAGATCCATTTTAAGACAAGTATTGAAACGCTATTACTGTACACATCGGCCGACATTTGAGCCGAAGTCCGACCCGAAAACTATCCGAAATGTGGGTATTATCGCACACATCGACGCCGGAAAGACAACGACCACCGAACGTATGCTCTACTACTCGGGACAGACGTCCACAATGGGCGAAGTCCACGACGGCGACACTGTTATGGACTATTTAGAACAGGAGAGGGAGAGAGGGATAACCATTACTTCGGCTTCGACCACATTTGATTGGAAACGGCACCGGGTTAATTTAATCGACACTCCGGGACACGTGGACTTCACAGTAGAAGTGGAGCGGGCACTCAGCGTATTGGACGGCGCCGTCACTATTTTGGACGCGTCGGCCGGTGTCGAAGCACAAACTCTTACCGTCTGGTCTCAGGCCGACCGATACAATATTCCCCGAATTATTTATCTCAACAAAATGGACAAACCGTCTGTCAAAGTGTCCGATTGTTTGCATAGTATTGAACGCAAATTGTCTGTAAAACCCCTTCCGATACAAATGCCGTTAAACGGCGCCAAAGGATTCCATGGCGTCATTGACTTGATTTCAATGCAATCTCATGTCTGGCCTCCAGATAGCGATGAAGGCAAGGATTTCATCACAACTCCTCTTAAGCCAAGCGATGAGTCATTCCCTAAAGCGCTTCAATTGCGCGAAGAACTAATCGGTTCCATCAGTGATTTGGATGAGGGCTTGACTGAAGAGATACTAAGCTCTGATAAAGTGGAGAATATCAGTGTTCAGTCCGTGCAGAATGCCATCAGACGATTAACAGTTAAACAACAGGTGTTCCCTATTTTATACGGCAGTTCCTATAAGAATATGGGCGTTCAGCTACTGTTGGACTCGATTTGCAGGTATTTTCCCAGTCCTTTGGAAAGGGTCCGCCAAATACAGCGACTCTATTCCGACAAATTGTGTGCCTTTGCCTTCAAGATAATGTTCGACAAACGGTTGGGTTGTCTCACATTTCTAAGACTCTATTCGGGAGAACTAAAGACAAACCAATCGGTGTTTAACATAAACCGCGACAAACAGGAAAAAGTCCATAAGTTATACATTGCTTTTGCCGACGACTTCCGTGAGGTTTCCCACATAACTGCCGGTAATATAGCAGTGGTCACCGGCTTTGTTCACTCCATAAGTGGTGACACATTAGTTGTCTCACAATCGGTGGCCATTGATGTGAGTCCTTAACTCAGTTACAGCCTTTTCTAAACCAAATCCTAAAGTCAGCAATAATTTTAACTTTCAATTGATTTGTTGTTTTTGAAACTCAGGCCAAAAGAGAGTGCGAATCGAAAGGCACTGATATTCAGCCCATGTTTGCCGGTCTGTCCGTACCCGAGCCTGTCTTCTACTGTTCAATAGAGTCGCCCTCACTTTCTAAACTTAAAGATTTAGAGCTGGCTCTGTCTAACCTTCAAAGAGAGGACCCGTCCTTCAAAGTTTCCACTGATAAGGACTCGGGTCAGACAGTTATCAAAGGAATGGGTGAACTGCATATAGAGGTACTCATATTCTTGTGTCCAAAATGTTGTCTGAAGCCATTCCACACTATAATCAGGTGATTAAAGATAGAATACTAAAGGAGTATGGAGTGGACGCATATCTGGGCCCACTTCAGGTGTCTTATCGGGAAACGGTGGCCGACTCAGTGACCGACAGTCTTGAGGTCTTGAAAGTGATCGGCGGAAACAAAAACAAAATCAAAATACAATTAGGACTTAAACCAAAGTCGAAGAAGAAATCTTCGAATCAATTGGTTCGCGTCGTTGTTACCCAAGATAATGATTTGGGAAAACTAAGAGAAGATCATTTGCGAGCCATCGAAACCGGTGTCCGAAATGCTTTAGACTTTGGTCCACTCCTGTCCTTTCCTGTGATTAACGTTTCTGTTGACTTACTGGGGTTTGAGACCACTTCCAGAACTTCAATACCGATGATCACATCGACTGTCAGTCAGTGTATAGTCAATTGTCTGCGTAAAGCATCACCAAAGCTATTGGAACCCTACATGACTCTGGAGATAACCACTCCTGAAAGATATATCGGTTCCATAATCAGTGACCTGTCTCTCCGTCGCAGTCAAATCGGAGATATGCAGACCAAAGCAGACCTTCGACTCATAAACTCATTGACACCGCTCTCAGAATTAGTCAATTACTCGACTTATATCCGAACTGTGACCTCAGGAGCCGCCAGTTTTACCATGGAATTCAATTCTTATCGACATATGACTGACTCCGATCAGAACAAAGCCATCCAAACAATGACTGGTTTTGCTGTCAATTGATTAGAACAATAGGAGTATAAAAATAGTTGATTAATCGTTAGGAAAATCAGGGGATTGCAAAAGGAGAGGGGGTTCGGCACCTATTTTGAGCTGTTATCTAAAAAACCATAAGTCATAATCAGATGCTGGCCTTTTGTGAAGGTTCGTCCCTTTATTCTAAATAAAATGAAATTAAATTTAGTTATTTTCAATTAAATTTGAATTAAAATTAACATTAAATCATTTGAAGTGTTTATTGTGTTCAACAAAATATACTTAAATTGTAAATAATTTAGTAATTAATTAAAATTATATTCAAATTTAAATAAAATCTAATTTCAGATCTGATGGAAAGCCATCCGATAAGCCTTTTGGACTCCAGTTTTTATGTAGTTCTCAATACTTGTGCCAAATGTGACGCCAGAAAACTGTTTGAATGGAAAAAGTTTTGGCTAATGATTAGTGAACTGCCCGTCACATTGAAGGTCAGACTCGTTGACGGTTTGAGCCGACGGGAACTCCTCAGCGATGAGAATATCGGTTATTTAATAAACAGTCAATTATTAGAACTAAATCTCTATAATTGTCTGAAAAGTGATTTCACTGTAAACCTGATCCGAAGTCAGTGCAGTCGACTCAGGTATCTGAACTTAGGGGCCAGAATACCCAACTTCAATATGATTTCGGCGCCGGCACTGACCCCAATGTTCACAGTCTGTCGCCATTTGGAACAATTGAGACTTAATAACTGTATTGAAGTTAACGACACAGTCGTCGAGTCTATAGTTCAGAACTGTATGTCTATAAAAGTGCTACAACTGTCCGGATGTTTGGCCATCACTGACAGGGCTATCAAAATGATAGCTGACAGCTGTCCACTGCTCAATGGCCTGGACCTGAGCCGGACGCCGGTCACCGACGACGGCTTGTGTTACTTCGCCAGCGGTCTGTCCGCTAAAAACATTGACGAATTGTTGGTCAATGAGTGTTCATTTGTGACCACCACTAGTGTTCAACAGTTGATGAAGTGCTGCACAAATATGAAGATCTTCTGCTTCAACGGGACCAGAGCTACCATGGAATCGCTCTATCAGGTCATCACTCGTCCCCTACAGATCCGATTCGATGTTCCAATCAATTGAACTCATTTTTATAGTCAACAGAACTTTATTTTTAATTTTTACATAATTTTAAACTTAATTATAAAATACTATCAATAAGTTTCAAAAAACATTTAATACTTTCTTTCATTTATTTTAAATAATAATAAAAATGAATATATAAATGGATTAAAGCAATAATTGAAAGATTAATCGCAAAACATTTCATTCTTATGATTGGAATCAAAGGCCATTCAAATTGTTTTGTAAATTAATTGTAAAAAATGTTTTAAAAGCAAAAAAATATATATAATTGGGAAAAATGATCAGATGTGGAGTGATGTCAATCCTTGTTTATCAATTCGATAATCTGGGACAGTGTTATGAGGCCAGAGCTGGCCAGGGAACTGGAGCTCATGTTCCGAATGCTGGTGTCCAGCGTTGAATCGCTTCGGTCTAAAGGGTTGGCCAACTCTTCGTTCGGTATTTGACTCATAATTCTCTCGAAGTCACCGTCAGATTCGAAGCCATCGTCTTCTTCTTCATCTTGTTTTGCTTCAATCCGATTGCTGTCGACCCCATTATCTTTGACTTCATTGTTATGGATATTGTTGTCGACATTTTTACCACAGTCTTCAATAGGAAAGGTTATGTCACACAAGAGATCGTCCAAATCATCGTCAAAATCGTCATCAAAACTATTGCTTTGATTTTGTTTTGCTTTTGATTCACAACTAATTGACTCGACTTTTGTTTTATTGACTTCTTTGAAGACCTGTTGAACTTTAGTTCCAGACTTTTGTTTGTCTTTAATACTTGACTTATGATTTAACGACAAATCTCTCGAATGGCACGGAATGAGGTAATAATGATTGTCTGCTTCCTGAGGCTGTTCTGTGGCCAAATCTGATATCATTTGCGCCAAATTCTCGACGCCATCGTTCTGTTGTTCACTAGATCTAAGCCTTTCATCGACACTATCAGCTGCGGTCAGTTCCATATCTTCGTCGACTACCTCATCCATAACCGACTGAAAGCTGGTCAGCAGTCCTTTGAAATCAATGGTCACTTTGTCTTCAGTTTTGTTGGAGACTCTCTTTTTGACAATCGGTTTGTGTTTCTCTTTTCTGGGAGTTTCGCACAATTCTTGACTGGAATTGTCGTCGAAACTGTTCTCAAACTCGCCATAAGTGATGGGATTGTCGGCTAATATCCTCTTACGGAACCGAAGATTCGGTGATTTAAGTCGGGTATACTTCTGATCCAGTGGTGACTGATTTCGCGGCGAAGACTGGGATCTCTTTCGCGATGGAAAATATTGTGACAAATTTGGCAATCCTTTGGAACTGATTGGCGACTGAAGAGTCGAATGAATGGGTGACTTAATTGGCGAATCGGCAATGGATGGTCTGCGGCTGACACGAGTCGACTTTCGGGTCATTTGTCTTTCTTTGTTGTCATTGACAGAAACGGCGCTGACTTTTGACGTTGACTTACGACTAGTTGTATGTCGTTTGGACATCACTTCATCGGGTGATCACTTTCACTGATTGCAAGATTGTCTTCAATGTATTGCTATCTTAAACTACAATTCAATCATATCCTTGAAATTGAATCTTAAGCACTGATAGTAACGAAGACATCAATTGTTGTCGATTTCAATGTCATCGCATAACAACTGATTTTCATACAAATGGAGCCAAACCTTCTGATTGGCTGAACGCACGTCACGTGACTTCACCTCAACCGCCAATCACTTCATCCAACGATTTAAAAATAAAATGACATCAAACACAAACGACGTTACAAAATAGACAATGTTTGGCAGACCTCTCACATATTTTCAACGAGACTTTAATCCCAATAGTTAGTGATAGTAACGGTTTTTGTGAATATAACATTTATTAAAAATAATTTGTTGATGTATAGCGTGAATAGTGCAGTGAATTTGAGAGCAATAATATCTACAAATTTTACTCCGAATTTGTATTCATTGATCAATTAAATGACTCAATCATTTAGTTTTTACACGTGTTTTGGTAAACAAATTGAGACAAACATTTACTTAATTGTCTTTTAAATTGTTATTTAAGTTTTACAATGTGTTGATATATCGAGGAATAGGACCAATTAGTTGTTGTACCGCACACCATGAATTATCTAGAGGAACAGACCAACGAATTGGAGGCTTTGGCTGCCATCTACTCAAATGAATTGACCGGTTATTTAACAAATCAGTTATCAATTGTTTACTAAAATAATTATTTTATTGAATCAGTGATCAGTCGGAAGCCTTTCCCTAAGTTCACCATTTTGGTCAAATCTGATCCCCAGTATGAGAACTCAGCCGAAGATATTCCGGACACAATTTGTATGTCATCTTCTGATCTGTTAATTAAAACATTGTCTCAATTGATTGTCTCAATTCAGATGAAGTGGTTCTTCAGTTCACATTGACAGCAACATATCCGGACTCAATACCAGACATTGAATTACTCGGATCCGATAATTTGGACGATTGTGACGAACAAGAGTTGCTGGAACTGTTGGAAACAGAGGCCAATAATAGCTTAGGAATGGTTATGACATACACTATGGTTTCGGTGGCCATCGATTGGATTAATCGGAAGTCAGATGAAAAGAGACGAGAATTGAAGACAATGCTGGAGAAGAAGCGTCTGGAGGTGGAAGAGGCCGAACGGAAGAAGTTTGAGGGCACCCGAGTCACTGTCGAGACTTTTCTGGCCTGGAGGAAGACCTTCGACGATGAAATGCAAAAATTGGACAAAACCTTCAAATCGAGACAAGAGATCAGCAAAAAACAGACCGGAAAACAGCTCTTCGAGACCAATAAGAACCTAATCGAGTCTGACCTCCAGTTCCTCGACGACCAAGACTTTGACACAGACGTCAAAGTGGATGAGTCTCTCTTCCAAGACTTGGATGACCTCGACTTAGACGAAGTCGAGAATGAGAGGTAAGGACCGCCTCAAAGCCAATGGTTTCTCCAATATTTTAATTAATTAGTGCTTCGAATAATTTAATCAAATTTCTCTTCAAAAGTCAATAATTGTTAATAAATTGTTTTTAAAAATTAAATTAAACACCTTTTTTATATTAAAACGATTACCTGGCTGTTATAAAGTGTAAAAGACAGACATTGACAAATTCCAGATTCAAGACAATTTGCTTTTCCAAAATGTCTTCAGTAATTGTCTCTGATTTGTCCGACAAAAATTCTTAGCAAAGAAGTCGGCAATTGTTTGGAGATTTGAGTTATTGTAAGCTTGAAGATGAACATCACTTTTAAGACTTGCAAGATATACATCTTATATAATTGTCTTTGTTTTGTGGTATTTTGTAAACAATGAGTTGAGTCCCAGTTCTCGAGTCGTTGGCTGTAATTCAGTATTCGGTTCTAACAAACAACTGATTATGTCTTTGAGTTGAGGACTCGGTTTTGATTGGATTTCTGGTCATAAGTTTGTGAACTCTTTAACTACAAAATAAAAGTCATTTAATTTATTACAAATTAAGTTTTCCGAAGCACTAATGCAAATGAGGATATAATGAAAGACCTGTGCGATTATGAATCAGTTTTGGACTGAAAACGAGGTCTGAGTTATTGTGAAAGCAATTCGAAAATTCAGGCAATAATTTTGAATTCAATGAATAGAAAAATATGATTTCGTTTATCTAAATTCTGGAGTCAGTATTTTTTTAGTATTGCTTTTCTATTATTTATAATTATTTTGATTTTTTTTGTATAAAATTTAATCTTTGATTTTACTGACTTTCTCCTCACTTAAGCTGGGTCATTTTACGAGTCCCTGGAAAATATTTGGACAATTACCCCCTTTGAGGTCACAATTGAATAAGAAATTTGCATTCTAACCCAGTAAAACTATTATAGAATGAAAAATATGAAAGATTTGATGTGATCTCTTAACCATTGGCAACATTTTGTATAGATTGACAATTGAAACGAAACATGAGATTTGAGTGGTGCCAAACGGTTAGGCACTTGGAATTGGGGACTACCAAGTGAACTGAATTTTATTTTAATAATGTTTTGGAGGCGCGACCCGTCGGCAAAACTTTGCTACCATTGGTTTGTGACGAAATCACAGATTGTTTAGCTCTCGCTCTTAAAGAGTTACAAACTATCGGTTAATAAAGTATTGAAAAATGGGAAACAAATTCCAAAGGAATTCTCAAAAAAATATCAAAATGACTACAGAAACGAGTGATTTGACGCCTTTGTCCACAAGTCGTATATTGAATGACTACAATCTGATGGATGTCTTGGAATACGCAGACATTCAAGACTTGTTTCGATGGCTCAGAGTTTCGCATCAATTCTCACAATGTATTCACAGAGGATTATAACTAGAGATCGCCAATAGGGGGCTGTATTTCGTTAACCCAGTAAACTAAAAATACCTCCTACTCCCCTAGGCTCGGGCGAACCATATTGTGAACAGATTTTATGATTTTTAGGCAATTTCGGCCAAAAATCAGACATTTTTGCAAATGGCGGTATGATAAAGAATTAATCAAAGTACCGAAACATTTGAAAAGATCAGGTGTGTGTGTGTGCAAAGGCTGTGGCCTTAGGGAGGCATATAGCAGTGGGATAATGACTCATTTTCAGCCCAAAATCTAGGGAAGGGGTGAAAAATCGTTGGAAACAATAATAATATCAACGAATTTGAAATCGTTTTCCTTTAATTGTCACGAATTTAATCTCAAACTTTCTCCCAAATACTCTACTTATAAATAGTCGATCGCTATTTGATCATGGTGAAAGTCCCATAAACGCCGGTATATCGGAGGATGAATTAGAACTTAGTTTAGGGTACAATGGATCAGTTATGTTAAGACAACATGGGTGTCTGATGCTCTTTTTTAGCCCAGATTATTGGGACGGTCCTACTATTTACTTTAGGGTAATTTAGAGAACTTCTTATAATAGATGTCCCGATGATCGGTTTAACACTGATCTCACGCTTAAAGTTTGATTGTTTAAATTGTTTGATTTTAATCATCTTTCGAACACAATAAATGGATTTTACTGTATTTCACAAAATTTAATTTTATTAATGTTTTGGAGGCGCGACCCGTCGGTAAAACTTTGCTGTTATCTGATTGGTTTGTGACAAAATTACAGAATTTTGGCTTCTCGCCCTTAAAGAGATATTTGCTCTGGCTCACCCTTCAATTGTCAAATTTCAAATAAGATCATTTTTCTGATCTCTAATTAATCTAAAAAGCATTCTCTTTGCCTTCTTATCATTAATTCTAGATCAATTAATCAATAATTCAAGATTCTAATATCAAAACAATGTGAGGAACAGAGAACTCAAAGAGCCCTACTTAGGGGATGGTAAAATGGCGTAATTTTTCTCAAACCTTAGAGGGGTATTAGGGGAGGGTATTTTCCCAAGATGGCGGACGGAGGTACCCTCGTAAGCGGCGATATTGTTCCTTATTCCTGCCTAAATCCAGTTAAATTAAGCTTAATTTAGTTTAAGTTGCTTTTAGTTCATTTTAAATCCAGTTTAATTAGATACATAAATCTCAAAGAATGTCCCAAAAATTATATCTTCAAGAAAACTATCTAGTGGGCATTTCCTTATAAGAACAGTATGCTTGTTTGAATAATTTTGGGTTTAAAGCTTGTCTGGCAAAGAACAATAAATTATTCATAATATTTAAACCCCAACCGAAAACATGATTATTTATATCAGACAAAAGTAAAAAATACTTATTTTCTCGATATTTTTCATGAATGTCAAAGATTAAACTAGGTTTAGTACCCACAGAACTGGCTCCTAATGAGCCAGTTCTTTGGGATTTCTGTATCTGTCAGTAGTTTTGTATAAATAAATAGTTTTCAAATTTCTGGACTTTAACCAATTAATTTATGACTTCTCTGAAATTGGCTGAAATTCAATCTAAACTTCTCACTGTCCTGTTAACTGATGTACTGCTCATAGTCGGAGAGTCTGGTCATTCAGTCTCTCTCGTTCTGTCGATGGGAATAGTATTTTCCCGAAAACAATATTGTTTCACATCTTAATGTATTTCAATATAAAATATCGCAGTTAGACATCAAACAAAAGTTCTGTAAAAACTTTAAATTGTGAATATTTTTCACTACATTTACGAAGTATGTAGTATATAGTTTTGTCGTTTTGCCACCCGCCCGCCCGCAGCTGGAGAGG
>JAQIWP010001924.1:0-12771 GCA_034695525.1 Euzetes globulus
CTATGCTAAGTCTATGGGGAAATTCCTATGTTAAGTCTATGGAAAGATATCCAATGATAAGTCTATGGGGAAAATCCTATGCTAAGTCTATGGAAGAAATCCTATGCTAAGTCTATGGGAGAAATTCCTATGTTAAGTCTATGGGAAAATCCCTATGCTAAGTCTATGGGGAAATTCCTATGTTAAGTCTATGGAAAGATATCCAATGATAAGTCTATGGGGAAAATCCCATGTTAAGTCTATGGAAAAATTCCTATGCTACGTCTATAGGGAAATTCCAATGTTAAGTCTATGGGGGTAATTCCTATGTTAAGTCTATGGGGAAATTCCTATGTTAAGTCTATAGGGAAATTCAAATGTTAAGTCTATGAGGGTAATTCCTATGTTAAGTCTATTGGAAAATTCCCATGTTAAGTCTATGGGGGTAATTCCTATGTTAAGTCTATGGGGAAATTCCTATGCTACGTCTATGGGGAAATTCCTATGTTAAGTCTATGGGGTAATTCCTATGTTAAGTCTATGGAGGAAATTCATGTTACGTACAATTGCACTACGGACAATTGCCCTATGTTTAATTTGTTCAAAATATTAGACCAAAAACTGTGAGCTCTCAGTTCTGCAATTTACTTGAGACTCACTAAACAACTGACCTTTTTTTAACGTAGTGCAATTGATCGTAGTACAATTGAACGTAGTACAATTGAACGTAGTACAATTGAATGTAGTGCAATTGAACGTAGTGCAATTGAACGTAGTGCAATTGAACGCGAACGGGGAAATCCCAACGCTAAGTCTATGGGAAGAAATTCCATGTTAAGTCTAAGGGGAGAAATCCGCCCAATGTTGCGCAGTGTTAAGCCTAAAAAAGTGTTTCACTGTTTATTGTTAAATGTCAATATAATCCCATAAATAGTGGTCTATGTAGTGAGGGTTTCGGGTTTGGGGCAAACCTTGTTTTGAAATTTATTTGTCCCGAAAAGAGTGACACAAAAAACAATGTCAGACGAGAAGTCTTTTGTGAGAAATTTCGACCGAAGTTTCAGATCTGCAAAAACATTTTTGGCCTTCAATTCGTGGGATATTCGCAATTGAAATGATAATTAAGTTTCACTTCAATGTAAATAATTATTTGATTATGATACATTTAGGGGAACATTTCACTCAGTTTTTATTAGCTAACTCTTTTCTAAGTCAAAATTAAATAGTTGGGATAATTTTATACTAGAATAACAATGTCTAACCTATTGATTAATATTCTTGATATTTTCAGATTGCAGATGAAAACAGAAACCTCTTAAAAAGTATTGAATCAATTTGTTTGGTGGACTGCATTGTGACACTTAATCTGTTGGGTGCAATTGATCAAAATTGTCCCCGATTCCACTGCCTCTACATAAGTCCAAGGGCTCAATTTGAACCATTTTCAGTGGCTGGACTGGAGCCCCTAGCTCGCAAATTGGCTCACTTGTCGTCAAACGGCATCATTAAAACTGAACAAGACACCTTTTCATTCCGTAATTTCCTCAAGTTATGTGTGAATTTAAAAGATGGCAAAATCACAATCAATTCATTTGATTTTGATGAAAATTGTCTGCAAAATCTGCCTCGAAAACAGATCTATTTACATATAAAAGATGAGAGAATAGCGGACACCGACCTATCATTAACACATCTTGACGATAAAATTAGACTGGAGACATTGATGAAAAATTTGACTAGTGGAAATGGCAGAGAACTCCAATATCTACGGCTCGAGAGCAATGACAGTCTGGCCATGGTAGCCTACCACTATATGCCAAAGTTGACAAACCTTCGGGGCCTTAACATTAATGTCCAGAATTTAAATCTGAACGCTGAGATCAATCGCAACTACTATGGTAAAATTGCCATCTTGCCATCTTTGGAAACATTTACCATCAGAATGATGCGGTTTAGCACCAGTCACATTCTAGAAATTATTTGTGCCAGTGCCAGATTCAAGCACACTCTACAGCGGTTTAGGCTGATCAACGCCGAGTTCAAATTGAAGACATTCCAACGGGTCATCAATTGCTTCTATAACTTGCAATCACTTCAACTCATTGGCTGTGTATTCGATCTAAAATGCCTGAAGAATATGGTTAAGGCAATTAAAACAATGAACAATTTGACTGATTTGAAGATTAAAATCAGTGATTCTTCGGATGAAAATCATGTCCATCAGTACTGTCCTCTCAGTTTTCCTCACTTAAAACAAATTATTCAAGAGTGTTCACGTTTGCAGACTGTTTATTTAGAAGCTAACTTTACTGAAATGGAATTCAGTATTTTAAATAAACTAGCAAGCAAGAAAAATATAAGTTTTACGTATGAGATGGTCGAGTGTCCAGACGGATCTCAAAGCCTGCATCCAAGCACAAGAGACCCAGCTACTCTAAGACCACCACTAATACAAATTCAAATGCTCAATGTGTACCAGAGGCAAAGAAGTGCCGAAGAGGATCATCACCAAGTGGTCCAATAAATAAATTTCATGTTTAATATCTTGTAAATAAAACATTCAAATTAAAAAAAAGTTTTCGAGAACTTGAAGTTCAAGTCTTAAACCCCATTAAAAGTAAAACGTTGTTTATGAATGGCTTCAGTGAATGGCATCAGTGAATGACATCACTCGTCACTAATTTGTTGTTTGGATAACGCAATCAACTCTTGATTTGTTGATTAAACCATCGATTGTCGCCGTATTTTAATCATCTGAAGAGATGGGTAAAGGACAGAGAACCAAAGGAAACACCAAGGTAAGTGTCACTCTTCAGTTGAGTGCCAACACATCTCTAAACAATTTTTGTGGTCAGGCGTCGAACAGTCGCCGAACGGCCGAACTGTTGGGCACCGAAGGCGTCAATTCATTCATTGGTTTTTCATCGTTTGGCGCCGAAGACGAATACATTGACAGTGACTTCAAAGTCGTACTCAAAAAGATGTCCAAAAAGGACTGCACAACAAAAATAAAAGTATGCTTTTTGTAGGCTCTTCCGAGTCGTGACTAAAATTATAACCATTTTATTAACCAATTGATCCCTTGTTAGGCATTACAAGAGTTCCAGCAATTGGTTGAGGATAAGCCAGAATCCAGTGTTAAGACAATATTAGTCCAATGGCCCCGTCTTTACAACAAATTAGCGATTGTATGCCTATTGACCTCTCTTCTGATGGCTGACCCTTTACTTTGTTCTCTTGTTTAGGACAATGACTGGAGAGTACGGGAAGCGACCCATAAATCACAACAAAAGCTTTACGAGAAGATCGGCATTGAAAAAGTGGCCACCACCCAAATGATGCCCATATGGCTGAACAGTCAGTACGACTCCTACACTCCTGTGGCCACTGCCGCCACCGCCTCATTTGAGGCCACCTTCAAGCCGCTGACGAAGAAGGTGGATGCTCTGGTCGACGCCAAATATCCCATTCTTGAAGTACGTAATTTAAAACCAATTCAATTCTTATCTCCTTATTCCTCTTCTTTAGTATATCAAAGACATGTTATTAAACCAAACCATTGAGTCAGTCAGCGAAGAATTGTAAGTAATATCAATCTATTGACAATTAATCTATCAATTTGTTTGATTGAATAGTAGGGTAACGTCTGAAGACAAAACATCCAGGTACAATCGATTGGTGTCCAACTGTTTGCAAGGCTTGAGTGCATTGTTAAACACTCTGCCATCGGATTCGTTGGCTGAGTGCCGGTCAGGTGTCGAGGATGTGGTTAACAGCACTAAATTCTGGAAATTAGCCAAATATCCGGACAGTAATGTCAGTTAATCAATGAATGCCATCTTTGAGTAATCTATTCAAATATTGATTGCTTCCCAACAGATAAGGAAAGCCTGGTTTAAATTGATGTCCACTCTATCGCAAAATTTGCCCGATCTTTTCAAACTGAAGTCTAGCAAGATTTGTGTCCTGACTCTTGGTGGACTGGACGAACAGGAAATAGATGTGATTGCTTATGTTTGGGAATGTGCTCTAAAGTGTGTCGTCACAATCGATGTATGACTTCCAAGAATGACTTAATTGATATCTTAATGTCTGTTTTGCAGGACTGCTGGCAGTCTGTCAGCTTTAGGAAAGCCTTTTATCCGCAGCTCAGGAGTATTTTGCGTGAGGGTGGCCGCGGAAGTGCCGCCCAGATCTTCCCGAACCTCTTACCGCTGTTGAGTCGAATACCTCACGAATCAAATGATACGTTCATTGAGTTTCACAAAGATTTCTTTGCTTTTCTCAGACAGGGGTAAGAATTTGTAATACACTCAAAGCAAGGGCTGACCCTTCCTTTTAAAAATAGTCTTGAAAAAACTGTGTCCAAGAGTCAATTCGAAAGCAATGCAATAATCGAAGCATATATGGAATGTCTGAGGTTTTCCATTTGCAACACATTTATTGCGGACACCGAACAGAGAATTGAATTTCATATATATCTCATACGAAATGAGGTACTTTTTTAATGAGTAAAGACATTTTGAAACTCTAATTGTTTATTGTTTCAGTTGTTATCTCTGGTCAGTGACTCGATTTCGCGCAACGATTACTTTTCAAAGACTTCACTGTTCTGTAGTTTAGCCACTCTTTGGCTTTATTTACGAAAAGAAGATAAATATCGTTATTTGATTCAACAAATCAGAGATAAATTGACTGAACTTTGTCTGAAGAGAATCGAATACAACGACTTTAAATCATTTGAAAATATTTGGCGACTGTTTCGCGACCTCTTCTCTGACTCTATTTCACAGAAAAGCGACAGAAAGATACGTTTCCGACGGGACACCGATGAAGAGGACTATAAATCGGAGTCGAGCCTAATATTGAGTGCTTTAGCCGCTGATCCGATGGCCATCAGTGCTATCAACCAAATCAGTAAAGTCCTTATCGATGGCTATCATTCAAATAACAACAAATACCAATATTTGAATTTATTGGTCGACTTATTCAGAGTTTACACAAAAGACAGTTTTCAGCAATTTTTGGAACTCTTGGACATCGATTTTGACCGTTTTTGGTCAGATTTTATTAAAGAATGGCTCAGAAACTGTGCAAATGACACAAAATTTGATGAAAATCCCAAACGAATTAAAACAATAATCGAATTAACCGCCAATTTATTGACTTTTGTCGAAGGAAAGCAACAAAAACATAGATTTCTGGACGAAATATTGTCACTAAACGACCCGTTTGTAAGCGAATCGTTATTTTCGACAGTAATGGCTTCAAATGACAAATATCTATCCGATTGGCTCCAGTCTGACAGCACTGGCAGTGCGTTGGACGGACTTATATCAAAACTATTGGACAATACTTTTAAGACATTGAGCGCTGACTCACAACAAGATTTGGACATCTTCTGGAAGTTATTCAGTCATTGTTTCGCTAAAAATTCATTCAACAAACTCTATATCGAGAGCTTTATCAACAAATTCAGTAATAAATTGAATACTTTAGGACTGTCCGGACGACCCGTTCCGGACACTAAATTCCTGGTTGAGTTCACGTGTCGTTTGGCATCAAAACTATTCGCTTGCTATGAGTTGTGCACATCTCTGAGCGCCGCCCGAGACCTGGTGGTCACAATTTTTTCTTTAAACTGCCGATTCGATGAACCCAACAGGCAGTTGAGGGACGCCTGGAAGACAGGACTGACTAATATCCTTAAATCTAATGGCTGTTATTTCGGCCACGGCAGTATTGTCTCCATTCTTGCTCTTCACATCAGATCCCGTTTCAATTCAGACATCACTTCAATTGAAAAGTATTTATAAATTGGAAAAAATTTAACAAAATTTTGTTAACTAATGTTATTCAGGGCTGAACTGGTCTTCAACTGTGCCTTCGAACTGATCGACACCTTTCACGAAGTCCTGACTTCTTATGCCATCTTAGATGATGAGGACGATAAGATGCCATTCCTTTCCCATTCAGCCATCGAATCTATATTGGATTCAATGATATTATCGACGGAAGAATGGAATCAATTGCAGACCAAATGCGATAATTCTGTCCTCCATTATGATTGGCTCAATCGAGACATACTCTGCGACACAAACAACTGTCAAATTATCAAAAGTGATTCGTTTGATACAAATGGCTGTCCGTTTGTCTACTCTGCTGTTTGCACAGCACTTCTGTTGGAAAGACTCATTCATATCAATTCAGACCGTGATATAAGCCCTGATGTATGTCAACTGATCACGAATCAGATGAGATACCTGCTCACTGCCAGCGCCTACCTGTCCATCAAATGCAAGTCAGACAAAACCCGAAAATTCTCATCAATTCTGTCAAATTTGACGAACAGTTTAACGAATATCTTTAAAGAGACTAAAAGTCATGCATTGGTCACAAAATTAAAGCAGTCACTGCTTGAATTGTGAGTTGAAAATGAAAACAATTGTTTCCAATTTGTCGTCAATTGTCTTAAATTTTCAGATCAATTGATGGACAGAAGAACTCGAATCAAGCGTTCAGTTATCTCATCCATAACTTCGATTCTATTGACAAACCCGAAGAAATTCAATACCAGTTATCGTTTGATAAGTAATTCTGTTCCCAAACATTATTTCCATAATTTTATTGATTTCTTCAACACTTTTAGTCTGACTTACAATCAGATCATAACATTTCAACAATTGTCTCCAGAATTACCACAAATCAGACTTAAAGAATATTTAGACCAATCATTGGCTGCATTTGTCAGTTGCGAGCGTTTCATCGAATTAGAGGACGGAATCGCAAAACTGGCTGTTCTTCACTCTTGCCTTAAACACGTGACAACATTACCCGATTCGGAAGACATCTCTGAGACCGTCACCTCTATTATGGAAACCTTCTGTGGACTGAAGTCATCCAATTCTGATCTGTTTTATCACAACAAGTAATTAATCCTTTTTGTGGACATAATTCAGACAATTCTAATACATTCCTCGACAGTCACATCGAAGCCAATAGTGAGCTACAATTCTATTGCCTTATAAGTCAAGTATTCCATGTGATTGTCGATAAATATTCAGATAAATTGAGTCAAACTCATTGGGATTTGATATTCCTGTCCACCACTCGTTGGATTCAGGTATGGACTTGACCTCAGATCTATTCAGAATTGACATCTTTTCTATAATTTTGTTCAGAATGTTATTCGGCAAAAGAATAGACTCGAAACCGATTTGTCAATCAATATATTTGTGTCAAAAATCTTCAAATTATTGCTATCTTTGGCCAAAAAGTTTGACAATTTAGCCCAAAATGACTGTTCAGAAGGGCATCTATTCCTTGAATGGCAGGAATTTCACTCCAGACATTTATTTGACTACTTGATCACATTTTATTTTCACTATTCGGGTAACTTTTGTTACTTTCTATGAGAAAACTTTCAATAATTTTAATTTCAATCCCTTTGATAGAAAAACAAATGAATTTTTACGAAGAAATTCTCTTCAATTTTATATCAAAGGTCGTTGTTTTAGTTCCTTATTCTACAATTGTCCTAGTCTTGGACAATCACCAGAAGGAAGTGCTTCCATTGCAACCAATTTATAAGGAATACAATGTTTTGTATTTGCCTCCAGAGGGGGAAAGGGTTCTCAATGTGTTTAGTCCACTACTTCTCAACAGTCAATTGCCGGTCGCCTTATCATCACATCAATTGATTCTTAGGTAAACCCTATTTAACTTCTGGTCATTTATTGGGAAAATAATTGTTTTTATTCTTTTAGATTAATTCCATTCCTTCTAAAAGATGTCATTCAGCCTGAAATCAGAACTGAAGACGAAGACGGCAATTATCTGTAATTTCTGATTAAATTCTTTATAAACTTATATTTAATCATCTGATTTGTAGATCACCACCGATGGCCTTATTATCACTGTTACAGCAGACGGATCTGGTGGTGGACTCAATGCTTTCGGAGTATTCGATAGTCTGTTGCTGTGATGTCAAACCGAACACCGACTCCTTTACCTATACTTTGGCTTATTTGCTGCTTTGGATAGACATTCTGGAGATCTTCAGCAATACCTGTGAAGAGAATCCAACACTTCGGCCACAAATGGTTGCCTTCTTGAAGGAGAACTCATTCCTGGCCCGTCTACTCAAGAATCTGTTCCGTTTGATGCCATTGTCCACATCTAACGGCAAATTATTAACCGAAGAACTGTTCGACAAACAATTCACCAGAAGTTCATTCTTTTCAATGGAAGAGCCAATCGATTCGACACACATTCAACGGCTGTCCTTTCATTTGTATTATCTAATTCTGAGACAATTGCCGGCAGCGGTCAGGGAGTGGTTTAAGAGCGTGGACCGCCTGACAACAGGTGTTGTCAATCAGTAAATTGACTAAGAAGTCGATTCTTGCAATTAACCATTGTTTATAATTAGGATTACAAGTGATTACTTCAGTCCTATTGTCTGTTCCCATGAGATGGAGGCCGTCCGGAGAGTGGATGCCAACAAATTCGTTAATATGACGGTTAAGGCCCGTCTCCACACTCGGGAAGTCTACATCCATTATATTTTCGAAGAGATGTTGTTTGAACTGACGATACATTTCCCAAACAACTATCCCTTGGATGTCATCAAAATCGAGTACATCAAACGGATCGGCGTTAAGCCCGAGGTCTGGCGACAGTGGATGCTCCAACTGACCACTTACTTGAATTATCAGGTAATCTGATGTTTTCATCCTATCATCTAATGACCAAATTTGTTGATTCGATGAACAGAACGGTTCAATACTGGACGCCCTGACTATATTCAAGAAGAACCTAGACCAAATATTCGAAGGAGTGGATCCCTGTATCATATGTTTCTATGTATTGCACGGAAAGGACTATTCGAAACCTGAAAAATTCTGTGGCCATTGCAGAAAGCCTTTCCATGCGGCCTGTTTGGTAAGACCATCATTATTTTGCAGGGATGGCCGTTCAGGGGGTACTTCAGTGGGGTATACTAGGAATCCAGGGGTCCAGTTCAAAAACCTATGGTAAATGGTCCAGCTCAAATTAAGAGGTTTATGTTCATTATATCCCCACCCCCTCTCCCCTGTTGGCCATCCAACTCATTATAATTAAATATTTGGTTTAAAACAATCAAATAATTTATTTCTTGAAATCAATTATCGCATAAATTACAGCACAAGTGGTTCAAGACGTCGGGAAACACTCTGTGTCCAAACTGTCGACAACTCTGGAAGAATTTCTATAGTTTTAATAATAATAATAATAATAGGAGTGAGCCTCAAAAATAGGACAAATGAGGGGCACCGGCTCTCCCAGAAGCCAGAGCTCCCAAAAAACAACAAAAAACATCACAAGAATTAACGTTTTGACACAAATATTGCATAAATTGTTTCTATATTTTTGTTATAATTAATTGCAAACTATTATTGATTTGAACTTTTCATTAATCAAATTAAAGGGTAATTTGTTTTTGAGTATAAATAAAATTATTATTATTTTTCTCTTAAAATATAGTTTAAAAACAGAATAACCAAAAGAATCTTCATTTGTAAGGAATGTTTGGCCGATTAGTTGGTGGGGGATGTGTGTGGGGGCCGACACTCAGGTCTGTGTGACGCCTTTGCGAGCGATCAGCATATTGAGGATGGGATGCTTTTTGATGTACTCGACAGCCTTCTTGTGCGTCACCATGGTGAAGTCGTAGCCATTGCACTGGAGTATTTTGTCGCCCATCCGGAGGCCGCACCTCCAGGCGGGCCCCTCCAGAGTCACGTCCGTCACATATATGCCCTGAAATGAATTGGATTTGAGTTTCGCCTGTTTTTAATGTTCTGTTCCCTAAGGAATACATTGTCAGTAAAGGCCTGCGGACTCATCCGGAAGTCCTGATCGATGCCACCGCCTATTTTGAAGCCACACTTTAGTAACTCACGTCCGGACTCGTCATAACTGATCTCTTTTGTCAGTTTTATCGGAATCTTAACGAATAGATCAGTGTTTTAGTGGCCAATAGATGTCTGGATCTGTTTGTGAGGACAACACTTACGGACAGACACTCGATAGCAGTGCCGGCTTTGTGTTCAAATGTCGACATTATTTCATTGACTGCTATTATGTCTGACGTCTTGTTAGCTGTCGAGGGAATGGATTGTCATCAGACTATTCGGTGAAAGAAACCAATTGATCGGTGGTTTTGACAAAACTATTAAATCGTTTGTTTTTGCAAATGATTTAAAAGTCTGTCATTTGTTTACGTTTTTGTCGCAAACGTTTTGACACTTTGTCTGTGAGAACCGTTCATAAAGTACGTCACCGTTTTCCAGTCTCTTTCAAAGTATTGTTTTCAATTTGAAAAGACATCTAATTTATATTAAGATTGTATATGAATTGACATTAATTGGTCAAGCCATTGCTCTTGATAGAAATATAGATATTCAGAAGTGTAGACCTTTAAAAACACAGATTACTTGATTGGATCAGCTTTGTCAAACACTATTTATCCCCAAGATTTACGCACATAATTTCTGGTAAATTCCTCCACTATAAGTGGAGTAAGAGTTTTGTACGTAAACAAAGTGCGCTTTGCAATTAATAATTAATAATTAAATAGAAATTGAATGCATTGCACGGATGACTTTGTACTTTGTTTACGTACAAAACCTTAATCCGCTTATATCTGTGAGTTTGGATTTTTGCGACAAAAGTGTGGCTAAAATCGATCTCTTGTTTACATTTAAAGGCCAGTCATTAGAAAAAATAGCCAAACATTTGAGTTATTTAATTGTTTTTAACTCAAATTTAACCAAATATTGAGTGAAATAATAGATTTTTAGAACAATTATACCTTGCTCTTCTGGCCGATATGTCGGAAAAGTTGATCGATGAGTTAATCCAAGAGATTTCGATGGAAAACCAGAGAGTGATTGAGGAGACCTATCGAAGTATTGCCAAAACGAAGAAAGTGATCGACTTCTGGCAGTTTGACGAACGGATCTCTTCTGGAAGCGATTCCAATGCAGACGTAGAACTGAGTCAGAGGTTTATGGAGTTTAAGAATCACTTCAAAGCCACCGAAGAAGAGTTTATGACAATTGTTGCCGAAAACGATCGCTTAACCCATGAACTCCACAATCAAAGCAATACTGACTCAGAAAACAAACCCAAAGAAGAACTAAATGAAGAAGAGTTGGAACTATTGAAGACTATTGAGAAGGAGTGGCGGGAAAGGAAAGGATTGTGATTATGGCCGTCGAGGCCATCAATTTTGTCGGATCAGTACTCAAACAGTGGCTCTTCCGTTCCTCAATATCAATGAGCATTTGATGGGACAAACCGTTGTCTTTCCGAAGTCAACCCTATTTACAGATCATTGCGTTTATGGTTGGCCTCAAAGTTATTAAAATAATTGTTTAAAACTTTCAAAACATTACTTCGCTTTCAATTCATTTATTACTTCATTGTATTTAACGTTATCTTTAAATCAAATAAAATTCAAACAGTATTTCAAATCAGGTCTTAAAATTACCATCGCTTCCAACTCGTGGACAATTCTATAGCCTAATGGTGTTTATACCCCCTTTGACACACTTATGAAACATATGGTGATCGATAGGATACCCTTGCACATCTCTGTCTTACAGTCTGTTCATTTGATTGTATCAATTGATATATAGATTGAAATTTTATTCGACTTTGTTTTCAAATAAATTTTTTCATTCGATTTTTTGGGCAGAAATAATAATTCTGATCAATGAATAAACAAGCAAGATTAATTTTAGTTTACATATATTTATTATTTCATATAAAATATTTTATATAGATTCTAGGTGTGCATCAAAAACTAAGAATTTGAGGCCTGGCATACAATAAAGTGGTCAGATCAGTAAGGCACTACAGTGCACTAGCGATGTACACTCGAATGCCAGTATAATGAACACGACTGGTTTGAAAATTTGTTCATTATAGAGGAATTTTCATTTTAAATAACATTTTATTCAAAACATTAAGAACTGTAATTAAAAATGGATTGCATTTTAAACATTTATATACAAAATTAACTTTAAACTTTACATGAACAGAAACATTAAAACTCTGACACTCATGTCTATGAGTAAGCAAATAAGTCAAGTACATTTTGTTTTGTTCAAGCAAATTTATTTCATTTCAATAATTCATTTCTGTTTGTGATTTAATCAAGATACAAAGATTATTTTGTTTAAATGATTTCCTATCTTTTTTAATTTCAATTCCAAGACGTCATTTTATAACTTGTATAATTTTGGATTCCTTCTAAAAAAACTACTTTAAAGGCAGTGATGACCAAAAGTATTAGGTTTACCACTTCTTGCATAAGAACGAAAAATTTTGTTTACTTAAATTTAGTTAAATATTTATTATCATCAACTTTTTAAGCCTCCAATTTTTTTCTTAGCGAGTTAAACTTACCATCTGTATATTGATCATAATCAGGGGTTCGAATAATTTTTATCAAGTTCCTTATGAATCTTTTCCTTCTGAGAGAATCGGATAATTTGTTTGTCACCACAAGTGCTTCCATATCTCTGTTTAAATCTATCTGAATGATTCAATTGACCTTGCTTCAATATACTCGAATGTGCTAATTACATTTTGATTAATTGTATGAATGTGCAAGAATAAAATGTCACTGATTTTTGAGTTTAGAGAGAATAGTCTCAAAATTCTGGGCAAAACATTTGATAATAAAATTTGAGAGCTTTTACTCATTTTTTAAATACTAACTTTGAAAAAGAATACCTTTCA
>JAQIWP010001925.1:0-12770 GCA_034695525.1 Euzetes globulus
ATCTGAGAGAGAGAGAGAGAGAGAGAGAGAATTATTCAATCGTTGAGTAATTTGATTAAAAAAAGTTAAAATAAGTTTTTGAGTCATCGATTTCTTTTAAAAGAGCAAAACTTGTAAATAAAATGAAATAACTCTCAAATAAATTCAAATTTTAGGGAAATATTAATAGGATCTAATTTACATTTGTGTGCAATAAATCATTTTTTAAAATTTCCACAAGTATTTTTCCGGCAGAATTGAAGAAATTCGAATTTGACTTGATTAAAACATTTGAGAGCCAAGATAAAATCAATTTGAAGCATAACTCTGAGTGAGCTTCAGACTGGGACTGACATATTCAGGTTGTATTATATTTGAAAATATGTGGTTTTTATTGCTTATTATATTCGTGGCATAACATTATGAACCCTAAAAACAAGTATCCGTCACAATTATGTTCGGCATTTAACCTTGAAATACGTTGTGATGCGCTTACTTTCTCTGCAGATCTGTTCTAATGTTGAGTTGAATACAATTTTTCTCGTATTCCTCTTCTTAGAGATAATATCAAAACATTAACGCATTGTATATATATATTAACGTATTTTTTCTTATACTTTGTTGGACGAGTTCTCAATCTTAATATCAAGTCCGTCCCTGCCTTTCATGCAATATAACCTTTGAATTTCGAACGTTGAACCCTATTCTCCCTTTTCTAATATCTCTCATTTCGGTTTCTCCTTCTCTTCTTTCACAACATTTAGACTTTTTTCTCAACAAAATTATTTCGAAATTGGAATAACTTTTTCTTTTAATTCTATTCTTCAGCTAAAAGTAGAATTTCAAAACCCTATTAATTTCCACTTATCTCTCTCTTTCCCTCCCTCTCCCTTTTTGAAAACAAAAACGCTCTTAAAGCATTCTTAGTCAAATTTCAAATAAGTTGAGATAAGCAATGGTTATTTAATCATTTTAGAATTGAAATTAGGGAAAAGTTGAAGACATTCGAGTTTATCGTCAAATTCAATGACAAACGCTATCGATTGTGATAAACAGTGAAATACTTGAAATTTTTTACAAATTAGTGATAAACTATTTCTACAATTTCCTAGAAATGGTAATCATTTCAGAATATAAATGACACAGAATTTTATATTTTCCTATCAGCAAACATTTAAATGAAAATAATTTCTTAAATCTTCCCTAATGAAAACTAAAAGTGCAAATTTTTTTAATCGAGCAGAAATATAATGAAAGATAAACTAAATTTGGACATGCTGTAAGAAGCAAAATTTTAATTATTTGATACCAGGTGATTAAAAATATTAAATTTTGAAATCAAAATAAGAAAAATAATTTATTAGAGAAAAAAATCAATTCCTTTTATGGTTTGAGTGATAAATAATTCATAGTTTAAATATAAAATATTCACTAATTATATAATAAATAAAATCACTTCATCGCAAAATTAATAAAAATGAAAATCTTAAGTGAAAATCAATTAATTTTTTTCTTATTTTCAAAGTTTTGTTCATAAGAAGCGATAAAATGTGAGTTTAACTCATTTTACTTATTAGGACTGAAGTGATGTCATTAAAAATTATTGTTTCTTCAGAATATTTTTGAAAACAAACAAACAAAAAATATCAATAAATAAGTTATATCTATAAAATTATTTATCATTTATTCGCTCAACTTTTTAAGGCATTAATAATGAATGAGATAAACATTTTCTCTTATATTTTTAATGGTATTATTTGGCAAAGGTTTCAATAGACAGAGAAAATCTCTTCTCAATTATATATGAAGTTCATAACTAGAAAGAGTCGATTTATAGCCAGATTTGAAAATATTTCTCTTGGATTGCATTCTTGTTTTTATGATAAACTTTTTTTTATCAGACAAAGCGGATATTGATGTGAGATATAATTCAGGATCTTATGCTATGATTCCATACTTGAGGCCAGAGTTGCATTTGAATCAGTCCCTCCTTTCACATGAACTCTCACTCTTCTGCACATTTCTCTCTGTTTCGCTTATATTCAGTTCAGTTTTTATTTTATTTTACTCATCATATCTCTCACGGAAATCTCAGACCAATATTTAAAGGTTTGCGACCAATGCCTTCGTTTAAGTCTCATATCATATGTAAGTCCCGAACAAATGCTATCAAAATTGTAAATAATTTGAACCTGAGTTCGGATTTTTCACGTTTTCGAATCATTTGAAACAACTTTTATGCACTTAAAGGCTTTTAAATTAATTAAAACATTTTGTTTCGATTAGGAAAATGTGATAGATTGAAATTAATTTTCAAATGTTATCTTAGAACGGCATCACAAGAGGGGAAAAGCTTCAAATGATTTCGTTTTTTAACAATTCATATGAAATAATTTAAGTTAATTGTGAATTACGTGAAATCATTTCGTATGAAAATTAATTTCAATATTTTTCCCATAAGTTTTGATTTAAATCTTATGAAAAATATTTTATTTGTTTTACAATTATTTGTAACTGTGATGTGCACAGGAGGGCAATAACTCACTTTTCATCCTATCAACACTACTTCAAATACCTTCATTTAAGTTAAATTCTATCTGTTAGTTCTTAAAACAATTACCTTGCACCTCTCCTTATTGTATTCGTATAGCCCAGATTAAGTCAATTATGATTAAGTTTCGGTCTTTCCTTTTGAGCCAACTTTTGCCAAAATAATACGAGTCATAAAAAATCGTTTTATTTCTATTTTATACGATTTTATTACAAAATTTCACAAAAGACGGCAAAAAACAATTGAAAGACTCGTCAATAAAAAAGCAGTAAAACATTTGAATAAGATTTTTGAGTCTTTTAAAACTGTTATGGTTTTGCAATTTCGGCCATTAGTTCGGGAATTGAAGTTTAGATAACAAACAGAAAAAAATGTGCTCTTTTTTGGAAAGGGTGGAGATTCTGGTTGGAGTTGAACATGGAATCGGTTGAAATGCAATGTTTAATATATGGAATGAATAAAAACACTTTGAATGCAAATTCATTCAAATTGAGGGCTCATCTCATTTGTGTTTCTAATAAAAATAGCAGAGATTACTGATAATGTTAGCGATAATTATGATCTATTGATCGAATTCAAGTGAAACAATAGGCTCTCATTCATAATTCAAAGCATATAATTATTTTTTTGTTATTTTTTGAGCACAATTTTTCGCGTAAGACTTGGTTTGGAGTGATTTTGTCTGCCCTAACAATTCATGGATCACTAAACTCGAATCAAAGGTTGAAATGAGTGCACAGCATATGAGGCAACTAAAGGACAAAATGCGAATTCCTATCGCGAAATATGTTTCGGCTGAGTCTATCTGAGAATGCAATCACACCTGATTTCCCACCAAAGCTGCCAATTATTCTCTATATTTGTGGCCTTTCTTTAACTAATTTTTTTCTGAAATCAGTTTTCATCATTAAATGTGAAACGAATTTGAAGTCACACTGAATTGGAAGCCATGAAAATTCCTGATCGAAAAATTCATTCAAAATTATAATTCGTATATAACTTTGAATCGAAAACTTGACAATTGAGTGGAAGGCCATTAAGAGCTGTGGCCAATGTTTGCTGACAAATAGCTCAGTCGACGCACTTTTTTTATTCCTCGGCACTGGTATTAAAAAATTGCTTACAATTGATTACATAAAGACTTAAAGCAATACATGTGAGCAAAACGTCGGTGGTTTAAAACTCAGTAGTTTGGAGTCGGGTTTTACCGGATTTGCCTACGCTTGTGAACAAAGATGGCTTCGGGCCAAACACTACAATACAAAAAACTATGTAAAAGTCAAAGTTGACTGAAGTTTGATTTTAAGGGCTCTGAAAGCTCTTGCAATCGACAGAATAAAATAATGAAAGACTGAAAAAAGTAGAAAATTTTTTCAGTTTACAATTTCGAGACCAGCAAAGAGTCAGTTCTATGACTGCTATGAATGTGTGCTGGACTGGAGAAAAGGATGTCAGTGTTGATGATGTGCATCCAACCACTGAAACAATTGTAGACACTTGTTCTCAGCCCTATCTTGTCGTTCGGTGTCTCTCTTAGTTCTAATTAAATAGATTTGAAGTGCATTTATCAGTGAAACACATCTAAGAGTAAAGTGTCGAACATTATCGCCGACCGATTGCTGCCATTTATTAGATTACTTTTTTGATACCAATTTTCCTAATTACTCATAATGTGTCAAAACTTGCAGTTCCTCTCCTTTTGACTAAACTTTTGGGAATAGAGCTGTCAATAACGTAAAGCTTTATTTAATTTATTTGCATTAAAAATTCATTTATTATTTTCTATTAACATTAGTGTTAAACCAGTATTTAATGCAATCATTCTTCATAGTATCGTTTAACACATTTTATTCCAAAAAAAAACAATCAGAAGATATTATATATGCAGAAAAAATATTTGCCATAAAGTTGATAATTGCTATTATTATTACGTTATAATTTGATCGAACAATTTGACTAACTTTTCATTCAAATTGGTTTTCATTTATGTTAGAAATCAGTGAAAATTACTTTCACACCAAAAATGTGATAAATTATTGAGAATTTGTAATTCAATGTCACTTTCGATAATTTAAATCAGGTTTTCGGTGCAATACTTGTTTTGGTAACAGTTTATCAGATCGTAGATAATAAACAATCATTAAGTTTCGGAAAATTATCTAATTTCTGGAAAAAGTGTAAAATCAGGAGAATTAGTGTTTGCAAAGTGGAAAATATCTGTAAACCTGATATCAGTTTACATCATATTATTAAATGTTTTGCACATTTTCTGATGCATCGAATGATTGAGTTTTTCAAATATGAAAAAATATGTGAAATCCTAAACGAGTCTAAGATAAGAAACATTTGTTTTGACAAAATAGTTTTGAACGGAACGCCACAAATGTTTGAAATGTACGTTTTTGTGAAGTTTTCAATTGAGAAAATCATAACCGCACCCAAAAACCCAAAATTCATTTATTATTTGAGTTAAAGTGTGTATAGAAATAAGTCGAACGCTATTAGAGAATAGGATAAAAGTTTTGCTGAACTGCAGAGCAATGGGAGAGAAATGTTTATGAATACAGTATTACTTAACAGCAGAAGTGCACAGAATTGCAGTGTATATGATATGAACGACGTGTGGATGCATTTCCTGTTACCTAATAGGGAATGCATTCATGGATGAGTTGATCTAAAATAAATAAACACTTTAATTGAGACTCTGGCTATATATGTGCAGCTCTTTTCATAAGCTATTCTCCAGTCTTTGTTACTTCACTCACTTATATTGTCATTGAATGTGAAGAGTCAACACCAGTGCCAGTCCGCCACTCTTTCCAATACAATTGCAATTGTAATGCACCAAAAGATATTAACATCAAGAATATGAAATATGAATGAAACTGAGAGCACAGAGGAAAGACATTTCTGCCTCGATAACTTTGGCGCTAATAAATATCAGTCAATTCAAGTGATTAATTATTGAAAACCAAAAACTAGACATTTTTTTATTATTGATTTCTTCTCTTATTTGCATAACAGGTCTTATCTCAGTTTAAATATTCATTTAAAGCATATTTTAAAATTCAATGATTGTATCGAATTGTTTGACGTTTGCTATTATTTGCTTAATGTTTGTAAATAATTGATTTGAAGACAACTGAAAAAATGTTGGTTCCATTAGTTTCCAATTGGAATTTGTCTATCAATTCAGATGTCCTGGACAGTTATTCTTTACACAAACAATACAAATATAAATTAAATGAGAAAAGAGGCGAATAATTAATGGATTGAGTGCTGAACTCATAAAATGATTGCAAAATGAAAAAATGATAGAAAAGAGTAATGAAAAGCACATATTGTGTGCATTTGTGAAGAGTACGGGTGGCCATAAGGCTATCTAATAATAAGCTGATCCAAGAAAACAGTACACGAAGAACAATAAATGACATCAAAAGTAAATATATGTATAGAAGTATATACCCTTCCATAGAGTGTATGCCATTATATTTGACTCATTTTATGACTTGATTTATAACACTTACCAATAGTTTGGTTGTTGTCAATACGTAGTCATAGCTAATGGTGGTGTTGCCAGTGTTTCACCAGTGCCACAGTTGGCAGAGTTGGTTACAACAGCAATGGTTAAGTTGGCTGAACATCACAAAGACTTATGTATTGATTCAACCGTCGTTTGGCTGTTCAGACAGCAGTTGTTCAATACTTGCAAATAGTTTTCGATATAATGTGTCGAATACTTATGTAAACAATTTGTGCTCAGAAACAGTCAGTTGGCCTCATCTGTAGACTCCCATAAATCTATTGTCTTTTAGCACAAACTCCGCAATTCTTCAACAAATCTGTAGAACTTGACTCTAATTAACCACAGAATCGTACGATCAGTGAAGGGAGAGGGCGGGCATTCAAGCTATTCATTATTAAAATTAACAAAATTAGATATTATACAGATATGTAAGAGTAGTTCCAATGTTTGATAACTCAATTCAGAAAAGCCAATAAATAATAATAATTGTTATATAATACAGAAGACCAACATTTCGTACAAATATTGTTAGTTCAGAGCATATAATAATCTTTGAATATAGAATTAGAAGTGATGTTCATTACATCAAAAACAAAACAATGAGAGAAATAGAGAAAATTCATGTCTTTCAGGAAAAGATATTCAGTGAAATCACGCAATGGTGAACACAATTGCCTTACCTTTGCTTTTGATGTTCTGCTCTGTTATATAATTGTCTCACTATAGCAACACAAACATAACATAAAATTATAATAAAGTGTTTATCCACTCATTAAAAGATATCTATAATAAAAATAAGTTTTCATTTGTTTTATTATAAAACTGACTGAAAATAATATATTTAACGACGAATTGCTGTTCAGTTCAAAAAAGCGTTCAATCGATTGAATGTTTGGTTTGATTCACTCGTTTTTACTTTTAGTCGAATTCTATCGAAATATTTAAAAGAATTGAGTGCTTGAAAATAGTCTGGCGATGAATAGCTGCACAGCCTTTACTGTTGAGTGCGATCTACTCTTCAGCACAACAACTAACCGAATGAGAGCCAACTGCTCTGAACAGCAATCAAACAGAAGAACAGGTGCATCATAGCAGTGCTCACCAGACAAGTTTGCCTCTCTGGCAATGGGGCAAACGTGAGGCCAACACTGTAGCACCGCCACTATTCAGTTCCTGATGCCTATGCACAGCTCACTGGCATCGCACAATTTATGCTGACTGGGCTCTCAAATAGAGCCTTTCCTTTGCCTCCCCCCCCCCCCCAACAAATTTGATTCTATTTGACGAATACAAACAATTTGACACTTAATTAATGAGTAAATCAATGGATATTAGTATAGTTTTGCAGACTCTCTAATGTCTTGAACCCACTTTAAATGAGTTTAAATAACTCGGATGACATCAAATTTGAAGACATTGTCATCAAAATGAGAGACATTAAAAATGTCGATCCATTTAAATAATATGTTCCGCTCACGAATCGAGTCAATGCTTATGCAGTAAAAAATAATTTAATTTTCACTATAAATGTAATCGTTTTATGTATACGTTTCACAACAAAACATCAATTTTATGTAATTCTAATGAATAGTATTATCACAATTATAACTAAAAAATTAGTTAATAAAGAGGTTTAGTGAGAGAAAGTCGAGATATCATATCATTGAGACATTAGTCAGGACTTGAATTAAACAAATAATTTAATTGCTATAGAAATGAGTAATTGTAATATCGCTTAGTAATGCTCAGAACCAACTATTTTTATATCAAAAACATTAGTTATTTTAAGCTAAAGTATGGAACAAAACAAATGTTTTATAAAAACTCAGATTTGATTCGACGAATAAAACAGTCAATTAAATGAAGAAACAGTTCATTTCATTCACAATCCATTAACATTGAACTGACATTCAATTTAGTTTTTATTAATCATTTAAATGACTCAATATTTCAATGTGTTATTTATATTAATAAATTCAATCAAATTCTATAATCAAACTTAATTGAGTTTAACTCCACGAATGACATTTTCCGTTTCCAACAGCATTCTCAAATAAGCAAGCTCAAGTATTCAATTACAAAATGCATCTGTACAAGTTTTATAATTCTAATGAAAATATTATTTTAAACTATAATTTGAAAATCTTTTTGTTTATTCAAAAATTCAGTGGAAGTAACGCAAACTTTTGAATGTATTCCTTGAAATTAGCGGAAAGTATTTACACAAAAGTTTCTCTCAAAATAAAAACTGACTCAAAGCAAGTGCTATAAGTTCTGGCAAAGTATTGAATAAATATTATGTAAGAATACTTATAGCAAAACAAATATTTGTTCTTTTATTTCGATTTATTTAATTAATAAATGTTTTCTGAATCCTTGAGGTCGTTTTTTTGTTTGGGTGGTTCTCGAAATTATCGTTAAGTCTATAAATTTGATGTTAAGATAATCGCAAATAGAGTTTTGAATCATAATTTCTAATCAAAATAAAAAGGTTTAAAAATAAACTTTTCTCAGAGAGAAAAATGAAAAAATATACGCATTATTTGATTTGTAATTAAGATAACCATTGAAGTCATCATTCAATTGTCTTAATTTCATAAACCTATTAATGTCTAAATACTTTCGTTCATATCTTCATTGCTTCCATCAAAATATAATACAAAACTTTGCCTTTACGTCAAAACAAAGACAAAGATATGAGATTTCATTTGGTCTGTGCATTCCGTTCCTTATTTCTCGTTGATTGCGATCATTCATTAAATTTTTTTTTTTTTGAAAAGCAGTCATTTTTTTAAACTTCTTTTTCCGAGACTCTAATTAAATCATTTTAAACGATCTTGCTAATTTATGTATTATTCCGTCTGAATTGCTTCGATTTAATAAACTGATTGCTGACTATACGAATTGATTTGAATATAAAATAAGGAAAGACAAACTCATATTCAAAGAAAAATTGAAAAATCTATTCATTTCTCAATTCAGTTATAAAAAATAAATTGAAACTTGTTTTTCGGTCAACATTTCAAACAACAGCACAAGTATCGCAAGAGTGAGCCCTTTGCTATGCCATTATAAATTTGAAATGTTATTCACCTCATCCCAAGATAGGATTTCTGTCTCTTGTAAGAGATAATAAAGGGGGTGATACTGAGTACAATGCTGTGCGAGTGCTCTATTCTTTGTGACCTTCGGCTAATAAAATGATTTAAAGAATAAAAGAATTAAATTATTCTCATTTTTTCAAATTCTGAATAAAGTGTTTTGGATTTCATTTGTCAGAAAAATAATAACAAAACCGTTTGGCATATGATATGAGTTTGCAATAAATAAGAGCCATTTAGTGGTGAGAATGTCTGACCGCTTCTTCGAGTCATTCGCCACTAACTCATTAATCGTGACTTTCTCTCAATCGTATTATTATTTTACTTTTATTTCTTCTGTTCCTTAAATACAGGAAAAAATAAGAGACAAAAGTTTGAAAATAATTTTTGTAATAATTCACATAATATTCATTGTATGCCAAATAAGTAAATGATGGTTTGGAGCACTTTTCTTTATCAAATAGAAGAGCAAGGTAAAATATGTTTTGAAAAGGGGAAATAATAAAACAAAACACATTCCGTGCTTAGATTGAGGCACAGAATTAATATACGCCGATATATATAAATGACTATAAATAGTTGAATCCTCTGATAGCGTGAGAATATATCATTACAAACATTAACTTATAGGCATACGAATCGTACGATTATATCATTGCTATATTAGTTTTGCAGGTGAAGAGAAAATTATAGCCAACTCAGACTCTTATAATGAAATAGTGTTCACTTACAGTACTGTACAGTCTTTCAATTCATCTGTAATTAGAGGTCTCAAGCTTTCGGACGCAACCAAAACACTATTTAATAATTATTGCATTTCTATTGCACAACAAAAGCATACTATCCTTCAATTATTAGCCACCGATCCTTTCAGATTCATATTCATCTTCGGGGATAGTTTGCACGCATTTTAATATTCAGTCGTCAATAGTCAGCCCTAATCCGGAAAATTGATTCCCAATTAATTCAGGTTTTTGTTTAATAGAATAAAAGTTTTTGATTTCTATTCATCCATTTGTTAGTCAATCAAAGCGTTCATTCAAATGATTTAAAAATTATTAGTTTCTTCAGACAAGAACCAATTGAAAGAATTATTTATCAATGATTAATACAAAATGAAAAATAAATAAATTGCTGTAATTTTGGTTGAAATGCGAATTCAAAGTTTTTTATTTTTCATTTCTTCCTTTTTCTGTAAAATGCATACAAAACCCATTTTTCATAGAAAAGTAATAAAAATATTCAGTACTTATTTGATGTTCTCATTGTATTTAAAAGAGAAGCACCAGTTTTGCAGTAAACTAACTATTAATGCTTTATTTGGGCAAAATTGAAAAATAAAAAAAAATGCTGAAAAAATATAAATTATAAAATAAGTTCTCATTGTATTAATAATAGGCGAGTCCACAAACGAAGGGAAATTCCCTAGGCATATTGTGAGCACATCCTGGCGCTGATATAATCGAGATTCACATTGAGGCTCTCAATGCCAACCAAAGCAAAAATTGTTTGCAATGTTTGCAACAATATATTACATAATAGCGACGCGATTAGACTCTGCTCTTCACCAGATATGTCAGATCCACATAAAGAATCGCTTATTATTATCATAAAATTAACATAAATATCAAACGTGTCTATTGTGATGGCAGAGCGTTTGGGCCCATATTCTTGTTGTGGTAGCGCTAACTCAAGACAAATATTAATAAATGCCACAAAAGTGCATAAAGTTATGGAACTGTTTCCTTACGGCTAACCGAAGAATAGACAGAAATTTCTATAATAAATTCAAATTACTTACATAATAATAAAGAATAAATTAATATATTAAGCGAGTCATCAATTTTATTATATTCAATAATTTGATACTAAATGGCGATTAGTTTTCTTGTTGTTCGTTAGTGAGGCTCCACTCGACTCCACTTCAATCCAGAATTGAATTATTTTTTACTCGTTTTTCCATCTTTTGAATGCCTTATAGTTTATATAATAACCCAGTATTACGATCGCAACACGAATCATTTCCATGTATTATATGCTCTTCTCTATTATCTTATATGAAAATCGAAAATATGAAGACAATCAATAATAATCAATAGCATTCATGATATTCCAGTCCTAAAACACTCCAATTATTCATCATTTAATAACGTGTTTCAGACAATTTAAGCCTTAGGTGCTGACTGTGCGGTCTCTTTGGCGGTCACTCTTGTCATTAAAATAATTTATTGATAGGCCTTAACCGACTCTTTAACACTCCATTCCCTTCTCTATTCTCAACAGATTTTAAAACTCAAATTTTAAATTATTTCTGTTTTAGATTTTAATTCCAATTCAATTGCATTTGAGAAAACATTAGTTCGTTTTTCTAATCAATTTTCATAATCAACTAATAATTGTTTTAACGAATATTTTTCAAAATAATTTATGTTTATTTATGAAACGATTACTGAAATTAATAGTTTGATAGCTAATTAAATTCATTTTATTTATTTTATCCTTATAAATGTTTTTTATTTCAACATAAATATATTTCTAAATAATCATAAATTCAAAGATTGAAAAATCACTTGAAGTCAAAAATTGATTTTTTTCATCAAATGAACCAAAAATAAAAGACAATTCGACTGATTATTAAAATTTATAATTTTCGAGACCCCTTTCGTTGAGAGACTTGCCTTAAAAACAGAGAATTAATAAAAATCTACTGATTTATCATTTTTAAAAACTATAATTAAAACGAGATATTAATTGAGAATCTTTTGAAATAAAAATAAGTTTAAAATTAGCCCTTTTTATAAGATTAAAGTTAATTGATTTTTATTTTCCAGAGACTGAATTTATATAGTTTAGTTTGAGTATTTTCATTACATAATCCCAAATAAATTTTTAATATGAATACAAAAGTTGTATATATTTTTGAAACATTGAATCGAAGAATATTTTTTAGATATTCTAGCAAAACTTGAAGGGATATTTGGGAAATACAGCATTTAATAAGTTTTTGTGAAGAACCCACAAAGTTTGATGCCTTAAGCTATTAGTCTAATGAAAAACACTATGAAAAAAATTTAATAAAATTCAGATAAAATTGTTTGTGCGTTAAAAAGAGCTTATCGTAAAACATAACTCCATATAAAACTTATATAAAAGACTAAAATGAAAGGCAGTCATATATCGATACAAATGAGTTGCAAAGGATCTAACGGCCCTTTAATGAAGTTTTAATAGCTCTGAAATCTGTGACAATACATAAAAAGGCAGAATAGAACAAAAACTAAAAAATAAAATAAAAAATGAAAATAAATGTTGGCTTCAGAGTATCTGTCCATCGGTTCGACCTAAAAGACGTTTTGCTTATCAGTCAGCATATTATTAAAATGGAAAATCAAGTACTAGACAGTATCTTTTGATATTTAACTTGGAATAGTCCGAGACAGAAAACAAGAACAAAAAACATCCGACAAACCAAATCAATAAAAAAAATATTTAAAAACTCTAAACAGTAAAACAAAAATCTATTAAATAATAAGTTCTTTATCGTTCGATATTTTTTTTATGACTTTACCCAGAGATATTTTTCTGGTTCTGTTTCTATTGGTGCTAATGGTTC
>JAQIWP010001926.1:0-12770 GCA_034695525.1 Euzetes globulus
GCAATAAAATTTGCTTTAATTTAGTCGGACTTAAAGTTGTTGGTGTGACCGGTGCTACTGTCACGTGAACAGTCGGACGTGTGGAAGGAACATGTCTGGTAGTAAGTTTGGCCGTCACATGAGCTGGAGTTTTAGCAGTAGGCGGTCTGGCAGTTGTTACGGTATGAGGCTTGACTGTCGAGGGATCAATTTTTATAGACCTGAGCACTTCATACAGTCTGACTTCAATTGCTCTGAGTTCAACTTCCAACTTCTCGATTGATAACTGGTCCTGAGCTTTGGTCAACTTCTGTACAATGTTTTCCAGATTCTGTTCCTGGGTTTTGAGACTATTGGCCACTTGCAGTGCATTTTGTCTGTGAACACCTTGCGTTGCCTCCAACACCTTTATCTCTTTAGTAACAAATTCCTTGAGAACTTTAGCATTTGATTCCAGAACCTCTTGAGTGGCGGCATCTTGTTGAAGGGCATTGAGCTGAAAATTGACATAGTTTCTAGTTCAAAAAACATATTCAATATATGGTTGATTTACTTCATTTGAAACTCTGTATTCTAGGCTAATTAGTTGTTCATCGAGGACGCCTTTTTGAACTTCGTCAGAATCAGGTACATTTTTCAATTTAAGAGCCAACGTTTCCAATCTCTTGGCCTCTTCCTGAAGCACAAGAGCCATGTGCTCCCTTTTCTCACCTTGTAATCTCTTGACCTCGGCTTTAATTGCATTGTCCAGAGCATCGGCTCTTCTCAAGAGCTCATCCTTTATTGGAGCGCCATATGCACCTGTATGTCAAAATATTATCCAAGATTAACTTCAATTAATTAAACAGAATTCTTACAGCAAATGAAAACAGCTAAAATAATGAACAGTCTCATTTTAATTATTTTAATAGATTATAGGAGTAAACAATTGACAAAATTATACACCCGTTAGGCTCAGGTACTTAACAACTCTTTAAATTCTATACTTCACTTACCTTTTATCATTTAAATCGATGCAAAAATTTATAAGTACATTTTTATCAGTGCATCAATGTCATTATTATAACAAATGAGTGTTTGATTTTTCTGTGACTCTTCACACACACACTCAATCACCCCCTCAATACCATATCTTAATATATTATCTTTTTAGTCTATTTTTAATCTAGTACAGGATGTACTAGTTTCTTAAACAAAAATGTGGGTTTAAGGTCAACCCTTATTCATAGTTTTATTCAATTGTAAATTTATCATTTTGAAAGTTTTTTATTTAAGAGATGCTTGAGCAAATACAAATTTAATCATCTAGCAATCTGAAGTATTTAAAATGATTGAGTTATGGGAAGACGGGTCTGAGCTGGTCATTGACTCTTTTTTCAATCGAAGCTAGCTCAGCCTCCATATTGAGTATGGATTTGTCGTCCTTTGCACTCTTCAGACCAATTGATAGCTTCTTTAAATGTTTAGCCTCAGATTGCAATGCCTTTGCCACAGTTGTGCTAGCTAACAGTTTTATACTGGAGTCTATGCGGGCCTCCAGTGCCACAGCAATGGCCAGAAGTTTCTCAATTCTTTTCTCTTCATACATCAGGCCTTCGGTTTCGATGGCCAGACGTCTCTCCAACCAATACAGCTCGGACTCAATCAGTTCAAGTATTTGGGTTGTTGTGGTCTTCTGTAGTTTTGCACCAATCTCTTTGACCTCCATTTGGAGCGACTGAAGGCCTTTTATCATAGATATCCGGTTCTCTTTTGTGAGCCTGGTGATCTCAGTGGCAGCATAGCCTTCCAATTCTTCTGCCTTTTTTGTTAGATCCTTTTTCAATTGAATAGGACTTGGTGTACTGTGAGTTGGAGTAGTTCTTAGTGGAAGTCGAGTTCTTTCATACAAAGTGGCATGGTCAACATACCTGGTCGTATTTGGCTTAAAACCTAAATGCTTGAGGGTTTCGTAAATGTGGATCTCAATAGCTCTGAGCACGACTTCAAATCTTTCTATTGCTTTTAGTTCCTGAGCTTTGGTCAACTCCGATACCATGTGATTGAGCGTGGTCAGTTGATGCTGAAGATCAATGGTTGCCTGGTGAGCTTGTTCATTGTTTTGTGTTTCCAGTTTTTTAATTTCCTCTTCAACCCACTTCTTGATTGTCTGAGCGTTAGCTAGGAGAACTTCCTGTTCAATGGTATCGCGCTCCAGAATACTTAGCTAGATCAACAAAACTCATGTTAATTTCTAAAAGTTATTATGATTAATTTTCACCTCTTTTGTAACTCTGAATTCTAGTTCAATGAGCTCTGCCTCGATCACTGCCAGACGAACCGGATCAGGATTGCCGATCCTCAACTCGTTGACCAACACTCGAACTCTCCATTCCTCTCCACCAAGAACAATTGCTAAATGTTCTCGCTTTTCAACTTGTAACTTGGCAATTTCATTCTTCACTCTTACAAGAAGCTCTTCAGCGCTTTTTGCCAACTCCTCTTTTAAGCCGCCGGAACTTGTTGTTGACGCAGAAGACTGAGTCGACTGTCCATTCGTACCTTGAAATAAAAAAAACTTGATTGTTGTTCTAAGATATTAGTGCAAGTACTTACAGTAAACGAATGCAAATATAGCCAAGATTATATTGATTTTCATGATTTCAATTAATTTGGAAATATAATGAAAAATAAAAAGTTTTAATTTATAGAATGGTTTTGATCCAGGATCTGATAATTACTTAGCAATTGAATCTAATCATATGTTGTTCACCAATTTTTCCATTATGATACTGCATAATGCTTTCATAAAGTACCAAGTAACCTTTACATAAGTGTGAAGACTATAATGAGGGTACTGTTAATGAAATAAGAATCAAAGATATCTTAACAACCTTGGTTAATTAAACTGGAATTTAATAAATAAAGTAATGAACGGAAAAAATATTTTATCAGGTTAAAATGCAAACTGTTCATTCACTAGTTTCAATCTATGACTATTAAAGCGTAAAAAGAATACCTGATTAATTTATCTACTTATTAATTTTGAAAGAATCGATGATTAAGCAATTAAGGAATATTTCTTAGATTGACTAGATTAATTATTTAAAATCAATTTTTTCGAAGAATTTGTTTAATTTCCAAAATAATTTTTATTCAATTGAATGACAAAAACATTTCGAAACATTTTAGTTTTGGAGAGTTTTAAATAAAATCAATTTAATGAGCTTTGGTGCTGGGCTTGGCGGCAGCGGTGCTGGGCTTGGCGGCAGCGGTGGTGGGCTTAGCGGTAGCATGGACGGTTGATGGTCTGGCAGTAGCGTGACCAGTTGTTGGCTTGGCGGTAGCGTGTGTGGCGGGTTTGGTGGAAGGACGAGCAGTTCCGGTGGTTTCACCAAAATGCAAAGCTCGGAGTGCTTCGTACAGTCTAACTTCGATGACTCGGAGCTCGACTTCCAAACCTTCGATTTGTCTCTGGTCCTGAGCCTTGGCCAACACCTGGGCGATCTGTTCCAGTCTCTGCTCCTCACGTCTCAAAACTCGGGCAACTTCTTGGGCCTGGTTTTTGTGGGGTCCTTCAGTGTTTTCCAACAGTTTGATCTCTTCGGCAACCCATTGCTTAAGGATTTTGGCGTTAGATAACAAGAGCTCCTGAGTGGCGGCTTCCCGTTGAAGCATATTGATCTAGACAATTGACAGAACAATTAGTCTTGAAAAAGTTAATTATTAATAATTAATAAATTTACTTCGTTTTCAACTCTGTATTCAATGGTGATCACTGCGTCTTCGAGGACGGCCTTTCGGACTTCGTCAGTTTCGGCAACGTTTTTCAATTCAGCAGCCAGAGTTTCCAGTCTCTTCTCCTCTTCCTGAAGCAGAACAGCAAGGTGTTCTTTCTTCTCGGCCTGCAATCGCTTGATCTCAGCCTTGACTCGGGTTTCCAGAGCTGTTGCTCGTTGGAGCAGCTCATTCTTGAGCGGTGCGGCAATAGCGCCTGGGTCAGAACATAAGCATTAAATGTTTAGGTTCAAAAATAAGCTAGCAAGACTTACAGCAGACAATAGCGGCCAAAACAATGACGAATTTCATTTTTTTTTCGGTTTGGGTTTTTTTTCCTTCGGAGAAGAGACAGTCAATTGAAACTCAACTAATGAATTGACTTTTTCCAAATTATTTTCCACTATTTATACTAAATGTCACGAATTTTAAGTTACAGTCAAACCTCATTTTTACATCACACAGAACTTAAGAACTTCCAGATAAATTATCAGATTCATTGATATAAAAATCTGATTTTAATGTAAATAATATTACGAAAATTGAAAGTTTTCTACTAATTATCACTAATTGTTTATCAAACGTGTGTTACAAAATCAAGGACAATTAGTTCGAATTCATGCCTACCATCAGGTCCCTCTTAGTTGTGTAACATTCGTTAATTCGACTCCTGGTCGACCATTTGCTACTTTCTCACAACGTATTTACCAGAAGTTCAGATTTTTATCTTCTACTCTGTAGTAATTACAACTCAAAAGCGGATCATCTGGATCTTTCTAGAAATAGAATCATTCTATCGCAATTTATTTATCTATAAAAAATTATACTTGAAAAAATTAATAAAATTTTAGTTGACACCAAACCAGGATAAAACGCATAAATGAAAAAGCAATGTCATTTTAAAAATTAATTTTTATTCACAAATAGTCATCAACTAGGTAATTAATAATTAGTCTTTTAATTTTGATTATCACAAATATCTGTAAATATAGGCGTAGGAAGTCTTTCATTGATTTTGTTTAAAAAGTCACAAATTTCTGGTTTAAGCATGTTAAATTTCTTGATGGCTGAATTCTTCATTATAGGTGAGCCCTTATAAGCATTAAGAAGTGTTATTAGGGTACTCTTGTAGTCCTTTAGCTGTTCGATCTCGGTCTTTGCAAAGATCGGATATTTTTCAAGTTCAGCGATCATACTATTAACTAAATTTTCGGTATCTTTGATTGAATCTAAAACGGGGTCAATTGGTTTTGGTGTGGTAACAGTTTCATGGTGATCAGTAGTTTTTGTAGTGGCCGAGGTTGCCGTGTTAGTTGACTTGGTTGTACTGGCTGCTTTAGTTGTAGGCTTAGGCATATGTGTTTTAGGAAGTCTTTCCCTGATTTCTTTCAAATATGCATCAATCTGAACTTTGAGCATTTCAAATTTAGCCACCACTGCCTGTCTCATTGAGACTGATGATGAATTATAAGCATTGATTAAAGTCTGGATAGTTTTCAAATAACTCTCCAAACGTTCTCTCTCTGGCTTTGAAAAATTTGGGTTTTCATTCAGTATTTCGATTGTATTTTCAATTATTTTCTTATAACTTGCTAAGTCTGCAAGGGCTTTGCTGGCTTCAGTTGTAGGATGGACTGTGCTAGTTGAGTGTTCTGTGCTGGGTGCGGTTGAGGGCGTTGTGGGGGTTGTGTGTGTTGTGGGCGTTGTGGGTGTTGTGGGTGTTGCGGGAACTGTAGGCGCTGTGGTTGCTTGAGCCTGTAAATCAATCTCTATAACTTAAAGAATTAATACATAAGTTTGTTTGAGAAATACTTTAATCAAGTGCTACTCACGATTTATAATCAAGATGACCAGTGTAATGATGTGCCATTTCATTTTAATAACAATTTAATTCAATTGCGAGAATCAATTAAGAAATTGTTCGTTAAAAACTCCAATATAGTTATAAAGTAGAGTTTATGCAAGAACCAATCTTTAGTTCTTTAAGTAACAATAATAGAAAATAGTTATTGCCAAGGTATAATTTTCAACTAGATAAATACTTACATAAATATTACTATTTAAATAATAATTTGTAAATGAAAAAACATCCTGACTGTTTAATATCATAATTTAGGAAAACTATTTCAATTTATAAAATGTCCAATCATTCTAAAGAAAAAGCATTTAATTATTCTTGGTCATTACAAATTTATTTGCTCTCCTTAACAATCTTAGAAATTAATATCATTGCAATCGACTCTTGGGTTTATCAGAATAAGTACTCGAGATTTAAAATCATTTTCGTAAAAATGACACTCATTTAGAGCAAAATAAACCTGCAATATTTGTTCAGCTTATCTAATTGGTTTTCTATGAAAAGGTCAAATGAACATTCACATTTTTGCAAGTTTTATTTCAAATATTTATTTGAATAAAGAAAAAAATTTATAGTTTAAATATAACTGAAATTAATAAATTATGCGGCAGTGGTGGCCTTTTGGGCGACGGTACTGGGCTTCTGGGCCTTAGTGCTGCCCTTGGGGTCCTGCTCCTTATCCTTAGCGATAGTGGCCTTCAACTTTTCTTCGGCAGTATTGACTTCCTTTTCGATTCTCTTGACCTCCTTCTCTTCGGTGGCCTTCTCCAACTCAGCCACCAATTTTTTCAGGTTCTCCTCCTCTTTCTTCAGTTCTGCGGCGGCAGCGGTCTTTCCCTCCTTGATCAACTTCTTACCTTCAGTTTCAGCTGAAGCTTCCAATTTCTTTGCCTTTTCCAATAATTTGGCCTTCTTGTCAACAGGAGCGGCGGTTGGGGTGCCAGTCGGTTCAGGTTTGGTCGGCGTGGGCTTGGGCTTGGCGGTCGAAGCACAGGACACGGCTTTTAGACAAAATTAATCTATTAGAAAAAAGTTCTAAAAAAATCATTCAAGAGTTCTTACTGTAGACCAAAGCGGCCATCATTACGATCATCAAGACTTTCATTTTTAGATTGTTTTTTGAACTTGCTCTTTTCTGTCAAAGAATAGATTTGTTGGAATTGATGTTATTCTGTGGCTAAACGAAAGCTTTTATACTCAGTTTGAAAGTGCTTTTTGGATAATATTTTGAAATTGAGTCTGGGAATAGTTACATAACCTTAATCTATGCCATGTCACGTTGTCTGAAACAGGACTCACTGATTAATTAAGAATAATCCTTTGATTATTCAAGGTCTCAATCCTATTAATTATATATGCAGGGTATCATTCTTGTAAAAAACTAGCATCGTTTTTATTTTTATTGATCATTTTAATTTTCATTTAAACTAAAATTAAGAATCATGCAATCATCTTCAGAATTCATCAGGTTCACCAGGTATTTATTCAAACTCATTTATTTCTACCCTGCATTCTTGGCGCCTATAAATAATTTTAATATAACCTGATTTTAAAATTTTGCCTTATTATATAATTTGTATCATTTTTCAAGTAGTACTCAAGATAAACTGAACCTTTATCGAGCCTCTTGAGTGACAAAACTTCCCAAAAATATATCAAAAACATGTGATCAACGAAAGTTATACTTTGTATAACAGTCATTTATTAGCAAGGTCCCGAAATCATGGGCGATGATGAGTTCTAACATTTTTTTCAAGGCAGTAAAGAGGAGGGATATTTTTGGTCACTATATTTAGCCTCTGTTCCTAGATCTAATATTAGAGATTTTTGTCATCTTGAGGGCTTGTGTCAGAAATTTGCCTGATCAGACCAAAAATTTGAATAATAGGACCCATTCCTCAAGAGTAGAAAAAGGAGGTCCAATAGTAAAATATTGTTAGACAAAATTTAGGTTGTACCAACTTGCACATCACTCCATTACAGCTATCAATCGATAAAATTATAATAGTTTTTAATTTGAAAATCTAATAATTGTTAATCAATTGAGTGCTTTGAATACGTGACACAAAATTTAACCATTTTCTAGAATCGTCTCTTAATTGTAAATCGAGCGCTTCTTTAACTGATTTTAAAATTAATTTTTTAAAACAGCCATTCTTTTATGTCCATTGACATATTATAAAATAGTATCAGGTACTATTTTATTGAGAATAAATTTTTAAAATTTTATATTATTGATGGGCAAAGTTTTGTTTCTTGATATGCATGTCTTTGTATTAAAAGTGTAAGAGCTTTTACTCGCAATAATTAACGTATCACGTGTTCATACATTCGCAAATAATCTCAGCCTTGATCATCATTCATACCTAGAATGATCTATTTATTTTTCAAACTCACAAAGATATGCTGTATCACAAATGTTATAAATTTATTATAAATTAAAAATAAAAACATTACTTTTTGGAACATTTTATTGGAATTTCAATTAATTTTTTTCGAAACCAAATATTGTGCTAGATTACAAATTAAATTAAGAATTTAGATTATAAGTTCCTTGTTGATAAACTCTCATTTAGCGGTACTCGGCTTAGAGGGTGTTGGCTTAGGTGAGGTAGGCTTAGGTGAAGTGGGCTTAGCAGAGTTGGGCTTAGCAGAGGTGGGCTTAGCAGAGGTGGGCGATGCTGGTTTAGCAGATGTCGGCTTTGGAGTACTTGGCTTTGGGGAAGTTGGTTTAGCGGAACTGGTCTTAGAAGGAGTGGAAGCTTTATCATGTGCTTTGTCCTTGTTGATTTGCTCTTTAAGTCTATTTTCAGCCTGACTCACTTCATGTTCAATTTTTTTAAGTTGATGAGGCTCGGTGACGGCCACTAGTTCAGAAATCAACTTTTTAAGATTAGCCTCTTCTTGCTTGAGCTGATCAGCAGCGGCTGTCTTTCCTTCAGCAGTCAATATCTTGATTTCAGCCTCGGCCGCCTTTTCCAATTGCTTAGCCTTCTCTATCAGTTTGTCTCGGTGCACATTCGGTGCTTCAGTGGTTGGCCCTGGTTTGCCAGTAGTTGGCGATGGCTTAGCTGAAGTGGGAGATGGTTTGGCAGTGGTGGCACAGGACGCCGCTATTTTATGGACATAATTAATTAATTTAAAAATTATTTTTATTAATTTAATGGATATTACTGTAGACCAAAGCGACTAATACTATGATAGCGACTTTCATTTTCATTTTGGTTAGCTTCTTGCAAACTTTAATTATAAACAATTTTTGATTAATTGTTTAGGACAAATCAGCACCGAGTTTTATAGCAAACTTAGTGCACGTTCCTTTCGAATGTTGTGCCAGGACACATTGTCACATGACAAAAATACCTATTACTTACAGCAATGTTAGTAAGAATATCAGGTATTGTTATCAGTTAAATGGTAGCTTAAACAATTTTCTATTTTTCCGGGGTAGCCAGTTAGTTGCTAACTCAATTATTTGAGTCACGTAAATTTTAAGCTAAAGTTAGTGTCATTCAGTGCTTCGAAATTTAGTTGTTAATATATCTAGGATGGTTTATTGGCCAAAGAGTTCAATCCTTAAGATTCAGCCTCTTTTAAATAAGCAAGCTTGACTATTTATTCTCATTTCATGTGATGTCTGACAATCTAAACATGTTTAAGTTGAAGATCGTTTTTTAGATTGTTGAAATTTCTGTGAAATGTCTTTAAACTTGATCATGAGACAATTTGGCGATTGCTAACTATTAGCTATACAGTCTATCCTCCGGTTTTAGAAAATTTGTGGCACAGATTAAATCTATAACATTGAAATTTGTCTTCAATCCGGACAACTTAGCATCAGTTTTGAGATCTTTGTGATGTACACCGTTTCTTAAACCGTGGATAGACTTTATTTATTGATTAAAATTTTCGCCTGAATATAAAACTAGTTATGTCTTTGTATTTGAATTAAAAAAAACTTAAATTTAAGTATAGCTTGCAGCTCTTGTTTGTTAAATTAGCTAGTTACTGTAAATTTAATTTAAAATAATTTTCAAATGAGTGATCTTCAGAGGAGTTGGCTTTATATCACCTATGCTCGAAATGGCTCAATTTAACCCCGAATTTTAATTGGGTAAATAGCCACCATGTGAATTAATGATAAGGGAGGTATGGGACAGTGTTAACTAGGTTATATACTCCAAAAATATGTTATAGTCGTAAAGATTAACATTTGTTTAACACAAAAGTTTGACTTGAATTTAATTTTATTGTCAGAAATGTTCAAAACATTTTAACTGGGCTTAAGGTTTGGGAGTAGTTTCTTGATGATGGTTGCTTGTCACGATCTTCAAGTACTGTTCAATGGCCACAACAAGGTCTAGTAGTTTACTCTGGGTGATCTTTTTGAAGACTTCAGTTTTGGCATTGCGTAGAGCCGCCGATTCAGCCAACAATAAGAGGTAATCCCTTCTAAGTCTTTCAATTTCCAAATGATTTATAAGCGCAGACTTAGACAGCATTTCAATCATTTTCGTCACTTCTTTTTCCAGATTATCTGCCCTTTTCAACAGATCGTCAATCTTTTGCTGCTCTTCGGAAACAGTAGTGGGTGAACTGGTCGTCGAAGGAGCTGACCAAGCATCTTTGCATAGTTATTTGAAAAAGGTTATTAAAATTTAAATTATTTTAGTTTTACAGTTTTTACTTACAGTTAACGCTCAAAATAAATAACAAAACAATTGCTGAGAATTTCATATTTTTTTGTTCGTTATTTAGTTTATAATTGAATCAATACTTTCAACTGTTTTTCATAAAAACAAAGTCAAGAATGAATTCTTATAGATTTCATTACATAATAAATATTATCTGGAAATTATAAGTTCGAGTAAAGTCTACTCAAGTAAAAGATTATTTTTTACAATAATAGGCAAAAAACTGAAAGTACTTTGAATTTTAACCTGAATTAAATTATGATTGTCCGGTTCATTTTTGAAGTGATCAATGTCCAATTACTAATACTTAAGAATCTTTGAATGCAATCGGGTTGCAATTAAACTCCAAAACTATCCAGGTCTTATCAGTTGTTTGTTATATAACTTTAGCGATTTATAAACTTTCGTTCTGATCTTTAGACTTAAAATGATTTGGCTTGATAATTTTACATCATTTTCGCCAAACAAAGTTTAAAAAAAATAAATAATCTTTATAATTTTGAATGATTAAAATTTTATTCAATCATATTTAATGCATAGATATAGTGAACAGTTTAAGCGCTGGCAGCGGTGGTGGAAGGTTGGGGTGATGGTCTTCCAGTTCGGCCTTCAATTCGGTTGATGACCTCCTGGACTCTACGCTCAACGCCGGCCAATCTCTGTTCGAGGTGGGCGACGACAGCGGGCAATTTAGCGGTGCTCAATTCTCCGGCCAAGACTTTCAATTCTCGTTTCTCGGTTCCCAAGATTCTGGCTTCATTGGGGTGAGCGGTCTTAACCTTCTCGATTTCAGTGTCGAGCTTGTCTTCCAAGTCGGCGGCTCTCTTGATGAGCTCCTCCTTGGTCGGGGCAGCGCTGACCGCTAAACAAAATATTTCAAATATTAGAACATTTGAAAAATTTTTCAGTAAATCTAATAATAATTACCGACGAATCCAATAATAGCCAAAAGGATCAAGAATTTCATTTTTGGGTTTTGATAGTTTTTGAACCGAAAACTTAATTGTTTCAGAAAACTGTTGTTTTAGTTGAGTTCTGGCAAACTATTTATACTAAAATCAATATCTCATTTGATTTAAAGTCCTGGTTTTAAATTTTAACAAACATTGATAACTTGGATAATAACCAACTCTTAAAACACTTGTGCCTAAAATTATCAATACTCTAAAGTGGCTTTTATTTTTCACATCATCAAGATGTTTTACTTTATAATTTTACAGCTTGAATTGATCATTGTTACAAGACTAGTTTATATTATTATTAACTAATAGCGGGGAAAATTTACCAGAGCTTTAATTCCTGACTAATTTAGTTTAGCGCTAATGTTAAATTTTCCATGATCTTGGTCATCATAAGATTTATTTTTCAAAAGCACTTATATTTCCAGTAAAATATCGATATTTTTTTACTGTTATCTAAAAATATTGATCAGTAAAATAAGAACAATAGCGTATTGTCAATATGATATGAAAGTAGGGTTGCCAGACGTCCTGGTTTGGCTAGGATTGTTCTAGGTTTAAAGATGTCTGTCCTATGTCATGGCGTAAGTCTGGCCAGGGAAAAATGTCTTTAACTTTTAAAGATATCATAATAATGTTAGTTTTAGCTTGTAAATGAGCTGTTTTAGAAATAAAATATCTAATAAACTTGTTTTCCACAGCATTTTCAATCCACCATTTTTTTCCTGACATTAGATATTTTGACAAAAATCCTGGAATTATCTTGGATCTTTGAGTGCTTTTCAATAAATGTCCTGGTTCACTTCTTTCAAACCTGGTAACCCTAAATAAGAGACGTGCAATAAGTCAGCTTTATTTTTAATACTGATAAGTTGGAATGTCTAAGAACATTTATAGCCCGTCTGGTTGATATAATTATTGCACAATACACTGTTGTTTTCACAATTAGAACAATTGAGTCAATTCAATAGACAAACATTTTTTGAAATACTCTCCAAATCTTAGTTTATAATATAACTAAAAATGATGAAATAAGCTTGTTAAATATCAAATTATTTTTTGGAAGTGATCTGTCTTTAATAAAAAGAAGTTTTAATACTTTCATCTTGGCATTAGTTGATATTCTCATTTTTAAGACATAACTTTTAACAAAATAAGATCACAATTTAATCTGTTATAAAATAGTGTTGATAAAAATACTAAAAAAGTACCTTGTATTTAGGTGTTTGAAAAAGTTAAGAGCGTTTTTTCAATTACTCAAAAATGGCTAGGCCAGTTTCAATTCTGTAAAAAGCATATGAAAGAACAATATCGAAATTATTTTTGCAAAGGCTACAGCTACATATTAAAAAAGCTAGGGCAAATATAAAAATACTTTTAGAAAGAGGACATGTTGACCTTTAATTTGACATAAAAACCACCAAAATCGGACTAAAAATAAACCCAGGACGGCAATTTAAAAGTCAAGTATTTGAGTTAAATGTTGTGTTTTTGTCCCGAATTCCTATTGTTTTAAATTATTTG
>JAQIWP010001927.1:0-12769 GCA_034695525.1 Euzetes globulus
CCCGATCCCCCGACTCGACCCATGTCGCAGTCTCTAGTGGTAAGACCAACACTCCAGAGGTGCCACTTGGATGTGTTAATCCCTCTGATCCACCAGAGAAAGGGAGAGTCATCACTGCCGGGGGCCCCACATTATCAAAGCTGAGCAACTCCTCATCTTCTTTGGGCTGATCTTTTGCAAATTCCATGAATTCTCGGTAGAGCTGTACTTTGATTCCGTCATCCAATCGGGAGGCGCCCTAACGATAGATGTTATTCGTTATTCTCAACCCTCGCCTCCCGATCCCCCGACTCGACCCATGTCTGACACATTCTCTAGTGGTAAGACCAACACTCAAGAGGCTCCACATGGATGTGCTGATCCCTCTGATCCACCAGAGAAAGGGAGAGTCCTCATTGCCAGGGGTATCCCAATGTCTGCTGCAAAGTCGGATTCATAGAGGAATTGTCCCCATTTCTTGTCTTCTCGTCGTCTTTGTATTACTTTTCTGTTTGAAGAGGTATGGCTTCCATTCCATCATTTCTTTCATTACATCTTCAGACATCTTCTTCTCTTTTGAAACTGATTTTCTTCAATAACTTCTTTGATTTGGATTTTTGACTTTTTTAAGACATTTTAGAAACTTTATTAAAATTTTTAAAACAAATTTGACTTTCAGTTCAATTGTTAAACATTTTATTTGATGTTCGCTTTCGTAGAAAATGATTTTACATTCGCGTGAAAATAATGAGTGTTTTATAAAATAAAATGAATGGAAAAAATTAAATAAATTAAACCAAATTGAAATTAGAATTGACTTTCAATTAATTTAATGTTTTATTTAATGGAAATCTCGATTATAATGACAATTTTTATAACTAAACTATTGAGGCAGCACAATTCTATACTGAAATAGATAGTTTTAATAGTTTAGACTTTAAAATGTTAGTAAATTATCAGACAGAATCTCTACAACTGCTGGAATCTATGATCTTGTAGAATCTAGATTCATTTTGCTTAGTTTCAAATTATAATCAAGACATTCAAATTAGTTATGAATCAATAAGTAACTTATTGATTCATAACTAATTTATGGCTGATTACAGCATACGTCAGGCCTACTGCTGGCTATTTGCTGGCTATCACCATGTGTACTGTCCTCCATAGCTTTGAATAAGTTATGATTAAAGAGCTCAACAGAATATTCTGAATGATTATTCATTAGTTTAAATTCAATATCTATTCAATAGATGTCAGTCAATGACCAAATGAAAGGCAATTGCAGGCGAATAATACCACTGATGTAGAACTTTTTTACCAAAATAAGGGAAATATTTTGTTGAATAAATGAGTTGCTTAATGCTTGAAATGTGTACTTCAATTAAATATCACTTTTCATTCAATGCTTAGTATTTTGGAAATAAACTTCTACTCCAATAATATTTTAGTATTCAAAGAAAATGTATTACTAAGGGAATGATTATGCGACTTTTTGAAGGAGGTCACTTATAGCTTCCCATTCACTAACTGTTAGTCAGTGGACAGCTATAAATGACCTCCTTCAAAAGTTGTCAAATGATTGCCTAAACAATAATACTGTATGTCTGGATGTGATATAAAGAGTTAGAAAGTTTTTGTGTACGTTTGAACTTTAAGAGCCGTAATGATGAGACGGTCCCTAAATATATGAACCAAAAACGTTTTGAATCTTTTGTTTATTTTGGTTACTCTTTGCTATCATTTGATTTGAAAGTGAATTACAATCCGATTTCAAATACAGTTATTTCGAGCATTACTTCAATTCATGTAATAATGAGTTCATTACTCAAATTAGTTCCAAAATGAGTCAATTGGGAAGTCATTTGCCATTATCTTCGCTGCAAACCATTGGCCACAATATGGGAATCAATTCAACGCAACTGAACACGTCTTCAAACGCCGCCGCAAACCCGGCCGCTGTCCAAAGCGGCGGTCTTTCGGCGGCCAACCCTTCGCCCAACACTGGGAACAGTAATCCGATTTGTTGTCTTATGGAAGACTCGCAAAGATGTCAAAGGATCGCTGGAAATGCTTCTTATTCTAAACGTATTGAAAAGCAAGTGACTCAGAGGAAGCTCCGACTGACTGTTGACCAGCGGTCACACCACACATACATCTGCGAACATCACAAACAGATGATCCAATCGATCCGGTCTTCCAACAAACGGAAACGCAAAGACAGCGAAGACGACAACGAACCCAATGCTGACGACGGACACACCTCCGGACAGACCAGTGGTCAAGACGTTGACCTTTTAGCCCTTCAGGTGAATACATTGAGGAGATATAAAAAGCATTACCGCATTCAGACCCGACCTGGACTTAACAAATCACAACTCGCAGAGGTATGCTCTAAACTGTCTGTCCAATCAATTGAACTAATTGTTAACTCTGTTGACCACCAGTCCCTTCAGCGCCACTTCAAGTCAATGCCCATCTTTGAGAAGGAGGCCATCACTTACTTTATATACATGGTTAAATGTAACAAAAACAAATTGGATCACAACCCGAGCACAGGTAAAGCGCCGGCTCTCACTTCAGACTAATGCTATCCAATTAATAATCAAATCTTTTTTTAATCACTTCATTCTCTGTTCAAAAATCTAATTTTGTTGTATTTTTAATGACTTGAGTTCACAAACGAACTTCAAATTTAAAAGACATTTTATATTTCATTTATTATTTGATTTTATTTATAATTAATACTATTTTTTCTCATTTATTTTAAGCCCAATTATCGAAACTAAAATGTGTTTTATTGTTAATAAAAGAATAATTTCTATTCATTTGCTTTCATAACAACTATTCTTTTTTTAAAATTGTCTTAAGCCTAAAATCAGTAATCTATGTCGTCGATGGCGGATCAGATGACAGGTCACTTGACTTGAAGCCAATCCTGTTTTGACCCAAAAGCAGGAATAATAGAATTTTAAACAACTATTTTATGAGAAAATGACTTTAATTAATATTAATATAACTATTCATTAACTATAACTTTTATCTATTTTCAAGACACTTTCCTGAAAAAACGACTGGAACTTCTCATTTATTTAGACAACCCAGGCAATATTCCAGAGTAATATTTGACAAACACTTTTTTCATCTCTTCATTCCTTTTGTTTTTACGAAAAAAAATGTCTGACAAAAGCTGTGGCTTAAGAGCAGATCAGTTGAGCGGTGATGCCAACAATTTCAAAGATGATCATTTTTAAACGATATTCGGATAATCCGAATCAATTGAATTGGAATTTTAATCAACAAATGTCATATGATATTTGATTTACATAATTGTTTACTAATCACAATATTTGATACAAATTTGTTATAAAACTTTGGTTTCAATTGAAGTCAAAACAGTTTATTATTTAACAGTAATTAAAGTCTCATTATTTTATTGATTATTATTTATAAACTTTACAATTGATGAAAACAGTCGAATATCCGGGAATTTTATCAAATAATTATTCAATTAGAATAGAATTGGACAAATCACCTTGCTTGGATTCAAATTGGTTCGAATTTCACTGAATTGCTGATCCGTTTCTGAAAGCAAGAGACTATTGCATCCCTGACCTCATCGATCAAAAAAATTTATTCTTATTATATCTATTTTTTTTAAATTTTTCTTTTAAATTTAGTTCAGAAAAAAATCATTTTAGATTTTGTTCGAGGTTAGAATGATCTCTCGAATATAATTTGAGCAAATTGACCGAATTTCAATTTATTTTAATGAAAATTCAAATGATTTTTTAAAGTTCAGGTCTTCTAAATCTATTAACTCTATAAAAGGTTTATTAATACAATGAATGTATTATTTTTATTTGAAAAGTATTTTAAATTCAGTCAATAATTCGTTAGCTTTTTTGTGGAAATTTGTTTCAATGAATTCAAGCAAATGACTTGATTTTTGTTTAATAATAAATTCAATGAATTTACCGAACCTTCTATTTATGAACTATTAATGTCTATAATAAGATTGTTTTATCAAAATTATTAATTTTTAATATATTTAGGTTTCAGTTGATTTCAGTTGATTTCAGTAAATGTAAGTTTCATTGGGAAGAACAGTCTGTTAATTAAGGCAAATACAAAGTATTAGCTAGGAATGTGCGGGGTGGCCTGTTTAGCATTTTCAAGATGCAAATGCTAGTTGAAATAGAACTGTTTTCTGGGAATATTCTGTTTAAAAATATTAATGTTCTTGTCCAATTTATTACTCGCTCATTATCTTGTTGAGTTTTTTATACACTTGAAGAAATGTAAAAGAGTTGGACAGAATATTAATTATAGAATCGCATTGCCTGGCATACGATAGCATTGAAATTCAACATGCTGATGTGAAATTACTTTGCTACAAAGCTCAGCTAATTAAAACAATGCACACCCAGAGCAAATTCCTGCTATAATTAGATATTGTGAAACATCTATTTAGAGCTGTTTAGCTGACCATTATTTAAGCATAACCAAGCCTTTATTTAGCATTTTTGTTAACAAGCAATAGGAAATAGACCCAGAATTTAAAACAAATCTAGACAAACATGCATTGAAATTCTCAATAAAAAAAGTGAAACTCTGATTGCATTGGGCCTTAAGCCTTAATGATCAAGGTTAGAATGATGATCTAGTAATAGAATGCGGTAATTGTTGCTATGCCAACCGCCACAAGTTGCCAGCTATCAGATAATAGATGTTCCACAGGATTGTAATTGATTTGAGAAAATATTTCCATTGAAGAGCTGATACTCTATTGGCATTCAGTCGACAAATATTTGGATTTGAATACGAGTTATAAGTTATGAGCAAATAATAGACTGAATTTTTACTGTTATTTTAGGAATCGATTTCTTCGGAATAAGGCTTTCGATGAAGAATAGAGATTGGATTTGAATGCAAAATATTGGCTACTATCATGTACCTGGCTACTAATGCTATATATATATAAGGTTTCCCGTTAATAAAAACTGATTGACTTATTTATTAGGATTATTTGATCACTTATTCAGAATAAGTTTCTCTTTATTTCTCAATGAAAAGGGCAACAGATATATGCCATCAATAGAACAGTTGACTGAATGGCACATCAAAAGCACTGGTAATTTAAGTTAATTATCAAAGCTCTAGATCGTTTGAATGTATCAAAAGGTCAATTGGATTAACACTAATTCGGTTAAAGCATGTATAAAATATTGGTCCAGATCGGGGATGAGCAGGTAGAAAGAGCTATTGGCAAAAATATGATTATATACAAAATTGTCCTAGCTTTATTAGGAAAATCATTCTGCTTTTGGTCATCGATGAACATGAAAATAATGTAATATCTATAAATACTTGATAGGTTATGATCAAGATGATCTTGTGATTATTTTGAATAAAATACAGCTATGAAATTTTATATATGAATTTTATCGCTGAATAAATATGATTATTTTTAACCCCTGGTTATATGAATTTCACATTAAATTCGTTGGGAATCGATTGGTCCGAATGTGGAGATCAGAGTCTAAGCCATCGATTGGTTATCGATTTTAAAAACAAATATAAACAACGATTCATATTATTCTACAAATTCATAGGTAAATGTCTGCGAGTGGTGTCCGAAGACGTCATTCGCAAAAGTTATCAAAAGCTCTATAACTCTTGCCTGAGGGCCGGCCTCAAAGACTTCAGTGTAGAGATCGTTGATGGCGTCACTAAATGCCACAAAAATGAGAACAAATTGATTGATTTTCAAAATCTAACGGACAGTGAATGACATTTGATATTTAAAAGTGGAGGCAAAGACATACCGAGGCCTGAATATTGTCGGCGCGAATATGATTCCTAAGTTATTGGCACACATGTTGTTGTGTTCGTGGAAATTAGTGATTCTCTTCAAATGATGAATCAAATAACAAAGGGTTGACTTGTGTTTGTCATGCAGTTTACTGACGACTGTCTTTAGGGCTGTCACCAGTTCTTTATCTTTATTTTCAATGTCTGAGTTGTGTCTATATATGCGTCCGATGTCTATAAACTCTTTGTAGACATCGTTTGTAATCAGGGGTTGTTTTAACTGAAAATGTCACCGATATTTAGATGAAGATTAAGTGGTGAGCAAAGGGTTAAGTGGTGTCCAATGAAAATAGATTTCATACCTCTCGGAGAAAAACTTTTAGAACAGAGCACAGATCATTAGGACTGACATCAGTGACGTCTATAAGATGGGGACCGCTTTCGAAACTCTTAAGAATCTTCTGGACCCGAGAACTGACTCCAGTCATGCGATAGATGCCAGGAGTCATACAACTGCGCCTTTCGATCTCAAGCGTGCATTTGACTAAAAGGACCGGTACGTCATCAGTAATTTTGGACAGTTCCAAGTTTATAACGTCGGACTTGGGTGGAAGTGGAACTTTTGCGCACATGATTGTCATCTTCTTAAGACACTTTTTATGGCTGATTAGTTCGCACTGCAATCCATTTAATCAAATGCCAAATGATTGATTAGAAAATGATCTATCATAATTCTTTGCATGCTAAATATCAAGTCCAAAATTCTCAAATATCTATTAATAGTCTATTGATGGCCTTTAAAATGTGTCACAAACCTCTGAGCACTGAAATCCCCAGAAGTAGACATAGGTATCGCATATTTTGCAACGACCGTAGTTTGTAGTCTTCATTCGCTGCAATCTATGCGTTTCGGCCGCTTTTGATATCTTTTTCGGTCGTTTCCACTTTGCTATCACATATGAATTTATTCATTTTTATACTCTTATCAATTTAAATAAAATCAAAAATTCTAATTATAATAAAAATAGGTGCCCCTATTAATTCAATGCTTTCTCTTGCTTACTCTCTCTCTCTCTCTCTCCCTTTCCCTCCCTCTCTCTCTCTCTCCCTCTCTCTCCAACTAATTGCATTCAGTGATATGATTGATCTAGGTTACAGGTTATCCTCGAGCTTTATGAAGCCGTTGTCGAAGATGATAATGAAATCGAGACCAATCATAAAATTAGTGATAATTCCGTAAAAGCTATATATTATCACAAAATTTAATGATTTTCTATATTCCATTGATTTCGATATAAGACCTAGACATAATAATTAAATTGCTTGTAATTTAAGACAAGTTTATTTTGAAAACTAAGCAAAGAGTCTATTATTACTTTCTCAGTAATTTTAATAATTTAATTTAAAATTAATCACTAACGAAAATGCAAACTACAAAAAAACATTGATCTAGTAATCCATTAAGAGATTAATTTAGTAGAGAATTTTGAAAAGTGAAAAAGGAATTTCAGGAAGTTAAATTTTTATTGAATTATCCGACGATTGTTTATGTGCGTCTAATGATGATCTCCCTGAGCGACATCCCATCCCTGGGCATTTCAAATTGCATTTCAATTTAGAGCAGTTTTACTTTTCAAAATTTTCCAACTTTAAATTTAATTACAATACCTACTTGCTAGATTAATTTCTTCTTGGTTGACAATATATCTTTGCAAATTACTCGAGCATTTTTTTTACAGATAACTGGTGCAGATTTCCCTGTTTGTTCCAGATTGTTTTTATAAGTAATTGCTTAAAAAATAAAAGAAAAACTTAAAAGATTAAAACAAAAAGTTGGAAAAAGACCCCGAATTGTCCACTCAATTGTTTACTCATTAAATAGATTAAAAAAATTATGTTTTTATAAATCTTTTCGGAGACTCAAAACAGAATTGAAGGAAAGACGTTTTTAATCTCAATGAAAAAGGTTAGTTCCGCTAATAACAGGGATGTCCTAGAATTTAGGTGCTGATCAGCTGAGAGGTTTTTAGGGGGAAAGATTAACCAAGAAAACACTTACAGAATCCTTAAGAAAAAATTCAATAAAAATTTAGCAAGATGATACATTATCATAAATTCTAAGAATGATCTAATCAAACTAAAATTGCTTGTTACCACAGTCCTAGCTGTCTACATCCCTATTCCATGCACATCCCTATTTGCCAATAGAGAATTTGTAGCAACAAAACAACAGTTCTCTTGCTATTCAACTAATTTTGCGTTTCATTCTAATAGAAAAGAAGACATAACTTTCAAGAATAATATCATTCATGAGATCTCTAAAGGATTAACAGAAACGGATGTTTTTGCTTCAACTGTTTGTGTGGTATGTCCTTTGTTTCAATTAATACAAACGTTAATCCTGGCATTTTTTCCCATGTTAATGTGCTAAGTTTGTTATTTTAGAAGTCCCAATGAAATAAACAGAATAGTTTAGTAATACTTGTTTGTTTTAAAGTTCAAATTTAATCCAGTAGTATTCATCAACCTAAACAACTACAGTGCACTCGCGGTATAGTCCTTCTGTCGGGTTCGGTGTATTAAGGGATAATATCGAGATAGGGATGATATCGAGAGAGGGATAATATCGAGACCTAAAATGTACTGAAATCTATTACAACGGCTTCAGTATAATAACGAGAAAAGAACTATATCGAGAGGAACTATATCGCGAGTGGACTGTATGTTGTCAAGTCAAATACTTACTGATTGAATGGCGCATTCTTTTGTATGTAACCAGAGTAATTGAAACATTCACAGACAAAAACTCTTGAAATATGGACGGCCAGCCGTAAATCAGCCAAAAAGATGCTTATATCCAGAGAATTAAACTTTTAAATCCAGGTAAATGCCAGGAACTTAATGTGCCAGGCTGAAAATTCATAGCTCCTGTGCCAGACTGGAAATTTATAGACTAAATTCCAAGTATATAATTTGTATGAATAAGGAAATTGTTATTCTATTCTCTTGTGTAAAACATTCAGAAAATTGACAAACATTTTGAGAAAAGTCGTTTCGAAGGGAACGGCTATTATTTCTACTGAATAAACCATTTTCAAGAAAGCAAATAAACAAAAAAAGAGCACAGAATAGAAGAAAAAACTATATTAACAATAAATCAGTGACTTATTGTGTATCGACGATGGTTTCGGTGACAAACCTACGCAACTGATATGGACTCCAATTATTTCAATACGAGTTTGGCGGCAGACGATACCCATCAGAAGGGAGCGGCAGTCAGTCTGTTCGCTGTGATTGTGTTTTATGTGGCCATTGTCTGCTTTATAATTGGATGTGTTATATGCTGTTGCGGTCACAGCAAACGGGGCAACGACTTCAATACAAATCATTCGCGTAATAGCAGCGCAAACACCAGAAGCGATCTGATTCAGACATGAATGGTTATCGGCTGTCAACCACCAAAAAGCATCTGAATAAAGCTATACTCTTGGATATAAATTATAATCAGAGCAAACGTGCCGTGAAAACTACGAATTCAAAACAATCTGTCCTCGTTTCAGAGTAACTGCTCCAATATATTTTTGACATTTAATAGTACATTTCATTTTGAAATAACTATTGAAACTTCAATTATTCAAATTTAATTACCCTGGAGTTTACTCGACTATTCAAAAACTTGATCCATTCGGTAAGCCTATTAATAGTACGAATCAATTTCTATCTAAACATAAAAATTTTCAACTAGTTTCTTAGGAATTCTTTTTTTAAGTTAAGTTTATTTCAATTCCAAGGGATGGCCAAGGCAGTCTAAATTGTTATTTTCACCAAATCATGTGCGGACCAACTAGGGGCGATATATTTTCGGATTATTTTATGTATTGTTAAATTCTCGTGCTAAAAACAGGTTGGTGGCTTAAAAAATGGGAGGTCATAGAGGCCATAGCGTCCCTTGGTCATCCCTCATTTTAAACTAAATATCTGTCGACAAATCCTCTTATTTGTAGTGAATTCTCACTTTTATTCTCTTTGAAGAACTTTGAAATGCTTTTAAAGAATATTCTTTTTTGAACCAATATTTCAATATTTGCTTTTGATTGATACTTAATATATTTTCTGAAAGATTAGGTTCGAGTAAATCTACTGACAAATCCATTTTCCTAAGATGTCCTATTGAATTGGCATGACCAAGCTGGCTTTTAAATATATTTTTTAAAATACACTTGATATAGGATACCAAAAATGTTTTCTCATTAAGTGAATTGTCCAGGGATCAGATCCAAGAAGCTATAAATAATTTCAAAAGTGAGCACATCTAACATTGAAAGAAAAGTTTCAAGAAAATTAAAAGCATTGCTAAAGCGAAAAATATCCGGAATATAAATGAAACGAAATACCAAAGTTAACTCTACTTAATCAATTCTCATTGCGCAGAGAACCAAGATCCAATTGGAAAAGAATTAAGAAGAATAAAAGGTGTGTTTACTTTGAAGACAAAATGAATTTGTTTCTGAAAAGAGAGAAACTTTTATTCCGAATCAATTGATATAAAGCTGGGAATAAGATTATTCTTTCGCGAAAAGTAATAGCAAGAAAATATCCCAAGACTAATATTTGAAAAGTAGGAAATGAAAATCAAGCTAGATCTGTATTCTTTTGTTCATATTGCACTCAAAACTCGGAAATTGACAAGATTCACATTGATCATTTTGAGTAGGATTTGAAGCATTATAGTTTGCTTGTAAATTAGATTATATTAGATTCTGTTGGCTTACACTTGAATTATGCAATAGAAAAGCTACAAGTTCATAAAGTGGGAGTAAATTTCTTGGAGAATAGTGGGCTTGCTGAATAAGATATTGAATTCACATAATTAGAAACTGTATCTGAGCATGCAAGATGCCCCCCGCATGAACTTGAACTTTAATTTTACTTATTATATATAAATAGGTAAAGTTTGTCAATCTAGCAAAATATTAAGTGAAATTAGTGTATGAAATACCTTGTATATTTTGCTAAAATTTAAAAAAGAGCAAATTGATTGATCGAATGAATAGAATGAAAGTTACTCTAATTGTATAGTAGTTTGAAACTTCTTTTTTGAAAAGCCTATGATTCAGCGATTAACCAAGGTATTATATGATAAAACAATGGATAATCATAGAGGAAATTCATTTTTTGTTATTTAGCTTGGATAAAACTGCTCTATTTTCCTGGCAGTTTTTATGCTTGATGGTCATGTGAATTTTTAGACCATTTACACTTAATGGAAGTGACCCTGATTATTGTAGAATTAGGCAAAATTAATAGAAATTTATTGATTAAAATATAATGTACAATATTTTTACGTTTGCCTAGTTTAATGCAAGATTAAGCTGCAAATTCATCAAAATCAAAGAGTTAATTGAAAATAAGCAACTAGCAACTGGTAACGACCAATAACACTGCATAATTCATTAAACTAGAAAGCCATTTCGTGTTTTCAATATTGTGCAAGCTCATTAGTAACAGCTTTAGGAATAAATCTTGCGAATTAAAGATTTTATTGCCTCCATTGACCCAGTTAAGATATTTTGCTCATTTTCTTACTAATTAGAAGCTTTAAAGTTTCGAAAAATACTTAAAATTGTTTTCGTTGTGAATTACAGAATAGACTTAAAAATTCGGCGAATCCTTCAAAACAATTCAAGCAATAAAAGTCTGGAATTAACTGAACAGCACTTTTGGATAGCAATTGAAAAACTGAACTTCAAAGTGATCAGAATAATAAATAGATTTGGAAAAAAAAGTAAATACTCATTAAAACAATTTGTGCCGGGTCTTCGCAGAAATAAACGGGGGACAAAAAAATCTTCAAATTTTGTGCCAAAAAAGTGTCCATAATCTGGACCTAAGAGGAGAATGACTAACGGCTATTCATCAAACAGTCCGGTAATATTAGGCCTGGGTGTGTTGCTATGGCTGTACATAACAGTTCTGGCGATGTTTATACTGATATCGTTGTGCTGTTGTCTTAAACGAAGCAAAACAGCGCCAGTCGTCCAACAGAACAGAAACTCTGGGTTGAGCCAAACGGATAACAACTGTCATCACACCCACTGTATTATCGCCGACAATAGCGATCACATTTAGTGGGGATTAGATATCAATGACTTTCCATTTGAAGGAACTCAGAATATCCTTTCTTTTGTCGCACAGAATATTCTGTCCGTCAATTCTCAATGGAATTTTGAAGGATTCCGTAAACAAAATACAGTCGAATACCATTTGACATGAAGTACCCAAACAAATGGTTCGTTAAAATTGGGCCTATTTTTCATTTTATATGGAAATTGTTTTTAGAAAAACAAAACAAAAACAAAATTGTTTATAAAACATAAAGTTCAAAGAGCCGGGTAACTGGTATGGAATTGAAGAAAGGCTGTTTAAAAATAATTATTTGACCTTTGAACTTACCTAGATAAGTGTTGGATATATCAGAATATTTTATCGTTCGATGTTTTTTGTGATATAAATATATATTTGATTGAATAAAATATAAAAACAAAACTGTTCTCAATTTTGATGCCATTTTCCGATGTATTAAATGATTTTGAAATAAAATTATTTGTAAATTCATTTCAAAGACTGAAATAAAAGTTGTAATAAACAGTCGTTTTCGGACTTTTTTTATTTCAATTTAGACAACAGTTTAATCACTAATTACTCTGTTTTTATAATTCAAGTGTAAAATAATATTTGAAATTTATTTTCATGCATAAAATTATGGGACAAATCGCTATCAAAAATTCATTTTTTGGGCTCATCTGATCAGTACGTATTGCACACAAGATTTCACTGAAAACACTGCCTCTAAAATAAAGCACCCATTTGGTCACTATTTTAATCAGGATAACTTCAATGAACTATAGGGTTATGCATAAAAATGTGAACTCTAATAGTGGATGGTATTGATAGGTCGCGCGCGCAATTCCAACAATGA
>JAQIWP010001928.1:0-12761 GCA_034695525.1 Euzetes globulus
CGTTGCCGATAAAATGAACGTTGAAAGACCAAAATTCACCAGGTTGATTAGTTAATAATGTTATAAATAATTGACTATGGGGCAAATAATATTGAAGGAATGACTGAATTTATATTAAATTTGAGAATATAAGTATGAGATAAGTCTTGTCAAGACAATAAAAACCGGTACAAATATTAAATAATCTTTTGCAATTATCAAGATAATGCAAATTAAATTTTAAGAATTTTCTTTTGTTTTGAACTAACAAGTTCTAATAGACAAAAATATGAAAACCTGATTTTTTGTGCTCGATAATTTGAAATAAAATGTTTACAGGTTATCTTGATAGTGTATAAGATTATTATAATTTAATTTAAACGGTCCGTCCCGTCCCAAATAATTACGAATTTTAATGTTGATATAACCAAACGATTATTCGATATATTATTACAGTTTTTTTATTCACTCAAATTATTTACTTAAAACATTCAGGTTTACAATTATTCAAACAATGATTTTAAATTGTTATTTTGAATAAATTTTAAATAGGTTTTGTTCAAAATTTGTCATGGAAGATTACCAAAACTATTTAAAACCTTTTTCTAACTCCCAATTTTATATCATAAATACATAGTTATATCTATCCAGGCTGTAATTATGTTATAAAATTGGGAGTTAGAAAAAGTTTAAAACTAATTCAAAATGCTTATTTTAAATCAAGAATTCATAGTTTAAATAAATATAAAGCTAAATGTTCAAGAAGCTTTAAGTAAATATTGAGTGAATAAAAAACTGTAATAATAATTTGAATAATCATTTGGTTATATCAACATTTAAATTCATATTTGTTTGTAGTGTGCAAATACCAATCTAATTTTATTATTATTTTTATTCAAAACTATTAATCAATAAATAATATCTAATTGAATAATAATTGTTATAATCAGTTAAACATTAATAAAAACTTTATTGAAACTTATTAAAGATTTTTTTAAATATTAGACTGTAAGTATTTTATAAATCTTTTTAAAAAGTGGCATTAAAACTAAAATGGTCATATTTTGCGCTACATGAAAAAAAGGTCAATTTTTGCATTATATCAAAATATAATTTGGATGTAAAATTAAAAAAATCTTGGAACTTTGGTATGTAATTTTATTTTCTCAAAAAGAAGTGAGCAAGTTGTTGTTAGCAATCAGATCATTCTATAACTATCAAGTTTATTTAAAATAAATGCAAAACTTATCTTGCATTTGCACATCTCAATCAAATCGGTTCTTCCGACGTTTCGGTTCTACCGATAATGGCAGAACACATGGGTTTTCGGGAAATACTTCTTACCCTTTGTCAGTGCCTGACCGAGAGTCCAGAGTCAACTGACTCAAGGCTCGGCTTTTTTTAAAGTCTAGAACCAATGGATTTGCCTCAGAACACTGGTTTTCATTTGGGAGCCAGTGTTCTGTGGCAGAGCTCCTTGTCCGTCATTGAAGTCCTGTAAACAAATAAATTAGCGAAAGCCTGGAAATATTTCATTGAGGATTTCACTGATATGAGAGACGTTTTGCACTCAAACCTCCCCATCGGTTCTAGACTTTAAAAGCCGAGCCTTGAGTCAGTTGACTCTCGATTCTCGGCCAGGCTCTGACGAAGGGTAGGATGTACCTCCGAAAATACGTGTTCTGCCATTATTAATAGAACCGAAACATCGGAAGAACCGATTTGATTGAGATGTGCAAATGCAGGATAAGTTTTGCTTTTAACTTATTTTGTAATTAATTTTTAAAATCGAATGTTTAGTTGTGGACTAATATTTAAATAAATATCAAATAAAGTGCATTCAATTATTTAATCACTGAAATTCTTTAAATGGTGTTTAATGAATGCTTTTTTCAAAAAGGTAAAAGGGGTATTTTCAGTTGAAGAAGTTGAACAAATTTATCGCCTAATTATCAATTCTTTCATTTAAGAAGAAATGGGCCGCTAATTGTATTTTCAATCGATATTTCGCTAAAATATTTAATGTTCTTCAAAAATGAAAGAAATCCAACTTATGTTTTTAGAAATTACCATATTGATTAAAACGTTTTATTCTATTTGATTTTTGTTGTTGTTTTTTGTGTTTAAAAACTGAACTTTTAAAAAAATTTCTTAAAAAATATGTTTATTTTTCAAAATAAAGATTTTTAAATTAGAGTTAAAAGGATTTAAACAGAATAGAACCAAATGAAATGGAATTTTCAGAAAAACTCGAAGTAAAATGGTGAAATGCTTACATTGATAGGCCCAGGGCTCTGTCTTCACCAGGGCTTCAACCCAACGGAAAATAGCTGACAAACAGTCATTTGTTATGTTTAGCGAATATAATAATTCAAATGCACTTCGTTTCAGATGTTTCTCAATCGGAGACAAATTTAAATTTAAGTTTGAATAAAAATTATTGAAACTTCCGAAACTCTTTTCAATATACTCCAGACTATTATTCAGAGTCATTAGGTTTTTAACGATTTTATTAACGAATTTATTCTTGTCATTAGTTTTATTGTTATAATTTTGATATTCTTTTGACAAACTATTCTCACAATCAATACATTTATTAGAATTATTCTGCAGACCATTCGCTTCCACAAAATTATTAAAATAATTGATTAAAACTATAATAATTATTATTAAACTAAAATTATTATCCTGCATCTTGACGTTTATGATAAGAATGAATCACTGAATTGATCCTGAAATTCTGATGACTGAATATTTTTGACAAGTTGTTCATTCAGAATTCAACCACTATCTGACGGATTTTGATTTAAAGCCAAAGAATTTTGTGAATTTTCACTTTTCAAATATTATAGTTATCTTTGCTTAAAAACCGGTCTAACCAGGGTGGAATAGATTTTATCGTTTTTAACTTTGAAAATAGATGAGTCTACAGTTCAGCTCTTTCATGATAGCTAATTTACTCTTTACGTTACCTGGTTAACGAGTTTTATTTAGATTAAATAGCTAGCCTTATCGGCCAAGTTCAGTCTAAAATTTTCAGGACTGAATAAGTTTGTCACATACAAGATGGGATTGAAACACTGAATTTAATTTAGTTTATTAGTTTTCTGAAGGACAGCCTGGAAGCAATAAATAGTGATCAACGATACAATAAGTGAATTCTTGAAAGTGACAAGAATTAATAGCAATTTATTAATTGAAAAATCGGATTGATTTTACTTATTTGATGAAAATTTGATCTATAATAATTTTAATATAAAGATGTATACATATATTCTGCATAATATGATGGCTATAATAAGCAGCATGGGGGAATAATTTTGACCTGGTAATTTAACACATTATTTCTTCTTATATCAAAGAATTCTATATAACAAAATTTCAATCAAATATTTAATTCACGAAATAAATTATCTTTATTTTGATATAATGCAATCAGTAACTTGTAACTAGGGATATTTCCCGAAGTTTATCTATTCTATCTATTCAATCAAGAGAAACTTCGCCACTTTAATTGAATTAACCCATTAATCATCAATTATTTCCGAAATCTATTAAATTTCTATAAATATTCAGATTATTCTGATGTCTAAATTTGTTAAAACTATTTAATCTATTTTCTAGTTCAGAATTTAATTGAATATTCATTATATTTGTGAGAATAAGGAATATAATATTTAAATATTAGATCTGAAGTCAAGATTTTGCCGAAACAACGTCTGAGGTTTGAAAGTAAAGGCAGAAAAAGGAGTCCTCAGAAAATATATGTAAAAGCAGTTCCTCTTAATTTATTTAATGATTTTTCTGTTGCAGACTCTCTATTGAAAAAATAATTTTTGAAATTAATTGCTCAAAACAAATTTTTAAAAATATTCTCCTCAATGTCTGAGACCAAATGCCTGAACAATATTCTTGCAGTTTAAACAACACTTTTTCTATGATTTTTTTTGCATTTTTAATAATTTTTTCGCTTAAACTATATTTAGACTGAAATTAAGAGTTTAAACTAAATTAAGTTTAATATAACTGGTTTTTTACGATCAAATAAAAATTTACAATGATAACCAAGCTTAAGTATGCGCCTGAATCAGAATTAAATCAATCAACTATTAGAGATGCCCAAAAAAGTAATATTTTTTTTAACTTGGAGGAATTTTCTCGTAATTGTCTTTCTAAGGTCGGTTCATGTATAATCTATGATGACAAAACAATTGCCACTATTGAAATTTAGAATGCAAATATTCTAGATGGGTAAGATTCAGTCAATTTGTCAATCTTTCAGTTATCCTAAAAGTTTATAAAAGAGGCAATTAATAAGTGTTATTGAAATACAGATTAAAAAGATATTATTTATGATAACAAGTGATGGGCTCTAATTCCAGACCTGTCTATTTCAATCGTTTTAACCCTTTTAAGTTAAAAATAATTGCAACATAAATAATAAAAATAAAATTAATATATTTGTGCAAGAAACTTTCTTTTACGTCAAATCTTTTACATTTAATTATAGTAGAATTTACCGAATAACCTTACTGATAACAACTGAATCATTTTAATTCTAAACTCATATAGGTTTATCTATTTTACTTGAAGGTTTAAGATTATTTTTGAGTTTAACTCAGAATAACTAGTTTTGGCGCATAATTGGATGAAAAAGTGTGGATATAATGAAAGGAATAAAATATTAAAACTAATTAAAATGAGTCGATAATGAGTTTAAGCAATGGATGAATCATTGGTCTCATGTCACCAATTATTTGCTAACTATTATCTGGAATAGAGGTTCTAAAGACAACAGTTATATTCAAACAAATAACTCTAATAGATGAAATGAAATAATAGGCAATCTAAACAATTCTCTTGCTCGATATTTCAACGAGAATAGTCCTGAGGCTATTTAATGTGTGCAAACACTGAATCAATTCTTAAATCAGAGTTTCGATAAAAACAGGTAAAAACAAAATATGTTTTCAAGTTAAAAATCAAATCTTTTAATTGATTTAAGTTTTGGTATTTGTGTTGATTCATAATTTATAAAACTGTAAAAAAATATTAACAATTTGAGTTTTTTACACAACTTTTGTTTGATCGCTAACTGCGATATATTTTTTGATCACAATTTATTAAAATGTGTGAAACAATATTGTTTTCAGAGAATGACTATCTCTATCTTTAGCACAGAAGAGTCTGAATGACCAGACTCTCCGACTATGAGCATTACATCAGTTAACAAGAATGTGAGGTTGAGATCGAATTTCAGCCAATTCGAGAATTTAAGGAAAGCCATAAATTAATTGTTTTAAGTCCAGATATTTGAAAAACTATTTATTTATACAAACTATTGGTAGATACAGAATGTCTTTTGTTAGTGATAAATTTTTTATGAGCTAACTCTTGTACAAAACAATTGAAATTTGAAAGATATCCATAAAATAATAATTTTAATTGCATTTGAAGTCAGTTCGACAAAAAACTCCATAAAATTAATGCAGTGATTAAAGAGTGTATTGACTGAAAGGAATCCTAACTATGAACTCATTTATTGTTGGCTTAATTTATAGCAAAAATGTCGACTTTTGAGAAAATCACGAAATATATGATTAAAGCATTCGGTAATTACTGAGATCGTGATCCTATGATCGGAACATCGATGACCAGACCCGATACCAGTGACAGAACGGTCGACACTCGATAACAATCAGGACACGAGTGGTTAGTAATTGCATCGCCTCTCCGCCAGTCAAGTCACGGCTCAAGCAGTTGTGCTGTGCATGACATAGCCCGAGGCAACTAAACAACCGCTTTTGTCATCTTTTTGCAATTTAAAAACTTTTTAATGACAGTATATCTTATGCTTTGAGCCAAACATTTTTCTCGGCTCTGACGGAGATTAATAATAGGGCTCTTATGAGAAAACTATTCGCAAAACTGAAAGCAATCTATGAATGACCAAGCTCTCTATTCAACATTTCAATTTTCAGTTTAAATACCAAAGATCCAAATGAAAAATTCCGTCGATTTTATTTACCATTCAGATCATTGCTAAGCAAATAATTGAATTTTTTAAAATTAATAATTGATTGAGAAATATAGATAAATACTGAAAAATATAAGTAACTAGGTTTTATTCTTTTTGAAAAAAAAACAAAACCGCTGAAAATGTTGTGGGTTTTTGATAATCGAACTAAAATTGAATGAGTGCTAAGGATGTGCTTGGTGATCTCACTTAATACTTAATTAACTAATATTGACGACCACCTCGTCAAATAACATGATTATAAATTCAAATTAGCGATCTTTCGGATGATTGTAATTTGTTTTTTATTTGATTAGGTTTTCCTCAAAACATAGTTCGTTAATACGTATGTGAATAGTCGAAAATGACTGAACAGAATGTATTAATCACTAAAACTTAAAATCGATTTAAAATTTGAAATCTGGTTATAAATCAGAGCAAAGAATTATTAATAATAACAATTATTATTGAGTTTATCCATTAAAATGTGAATGACTTGAGACAAAAAGTGGAATATTTCAAAAATAGAGAGAAGACTCCCCCGTGAATAGGCTTTACACGATTTAAATGATTTGATGTAAAGTTTTTTTGTTATTTCCTTTAATTAAGTTCATTGAAGAGGAAATGTTAAATCGAACGAACGATTAAAACGATTAAAGTTTTGTCAGTTAAGAATAGCTCTAATATAATATCATGGATTTGAAGCCAATCCCTGGTAGTCTGAGTCAAATTATAAGCCCTGACACTCATTATCTTAAGTACGCAATAATTCCTTTATTCTCATTACTGGTGGCATCAAAATCAATGGCAAAACTGTGAAGAACTACACGTTTTTATGCTGTTTTTCTGTTGCCTAATGTGAGTAATGAATATTTAAGCACAACTTCAATGACACATGACTTGAAAAAAATAAAACAATTCTCAAAAGTGTACTCTTCGGTAGTGTTTTGATGGCGAACACAATAATTTGAATTCTCATTGCAATGACTTCAAGGCATTAGACATTCAAAAGGCATCAAACGATTTACGATATTTTAAAATAATGTAATTCTGTTAAAAGGGAGAACAAAATGCGAGGGAAAGTACAACCGATGTTGTCTTTCGGACCAATTTTAAAATTGAAAAACATTTGTCGTAATTAAGTGTGACAACAGTTATAGTCAGCCATCCATACGTTCTATGGCTTATCAGTCGGTGTCTGTTCCGCAATGATATCACTCGCGTAATACGTTTTGCCAATCTTTGAATGTGTGCACAGAACGCAATTCGGCACAACTCTGGCAATAGTTGGGCGTCATTTACCAGAGCTATGCAAATAGTGATGCGATGGTGCGTACACTCAACTGATTTTAGACATTCCACAAAAGTTTCTCTCGCTTTTTGGCCTCTCTTTCACTGAAATCACTACTTTTCTAATAGTGTTTCACATGTTTGCAGAGATTTGAAGCCACATTCATAGCCTTAATAGCTTTTTATTCGTAATAGTCGTTTGTACGTCAAAGTCAAATAAGTAAAGCAATCATTATTTTAAGCGATAGAGAATGTGCTCAAAATTGTAAAGCTTTAAGAGTTTTCAAACAAACGGCAAACAGAGTACAGCTTTTCTTAACTCCTTTTAGACTTTTCTGAGCTCTTCCGAAAAAGCTTCGATGCAATAATTTTGATGCTTTCCTACCGAACCCCTTCTGCACATCATTAGAACTTCAGTTTAAGTGTTACAAAACAGCTGACGTCAGTTATAAACCTTATCCAATAACCTATTAATGGGTAACATTTGCACTGACTTCCAAATAGTCATTACGACTGACACGATGTGAATCTCAAACAACTAATTTCAAGCAACAAAACACTCATTTTTAAACAAAACTTTTTTCGATAACTTTGTGAATAAGTGGAGCACTAAATACTACTAAAAAGTTTCAAATTATTCACATCAATGTTCTCAATCTTCAACACATATTTCACGACTGATATTTGGTCATCATGCAACGTTTCCAACAGTAAACAAGATTATAATTCCATTTTAAGCTAATTGATTTAAACTGTGGTATGCAAATGATGTGACACTACAGATATAACATGGAGTCAAAAGATATACAGCATATTTTAATCAATATTAAACTGGTATAAATATAATAGAAATATACTTGCTGAGTTCTGGCTTTTTTAAAAATGGTTATCTTACATAAAATTTTAAAATTCCAGAGGAAAGGGTAAATTCAATAAAGCTTATGAGCTTTTCCTGACCCCCACCCTCTCCGTCATCTATGATATAATGCATTTTTAATATTACGCTAATATTATGTAAAATGCAAGCACTTGTCCAGTACTCCTTCTCACAACGAACATCACTTGTGTGCCTTCGACCACAATTTCTAACATTTAATACAAAACAATAATAACATCTTTTCTGAAAAATTAAAATTAAAACCCAAATCCATTATAATTTTCATTTTTTTAATATCTATTAAAGTGAGGTTTGACTAAAGAGTAAGTCCCCCCTCAGTAAAGAAAAAAAAACAAATATTTTGCACAGTTATGCCAATGCGAGAGTGCGTCCCAACGATTTGTTCGGTTTTGTCTCGATTTCTTTTCTCTTCAATTTTTACGGACCATCAACTTTAATGAAGTAAAATTCATTAAAATATACTGAATGTGTGGCTCTCTCTCTCTCTCTCTCTCTCTCTCTCTCTCTCTCTCCCTCCCTCCTCTTCTCTCTCCCTCCTCTTCTCTCTCCCTCCCTTCACTCTCGGCCCGGAATTTGTTTTTCAGATGAATGAATTTTTTTAAGCATAAAAAACAAAGTCTTTTTTACAAATTTCATATATGGGAAGCATAGTTGTAAAGAGCGAACGGTGCGATCTCAGCCTTACTGCACAGTGTCTATAATCGCGTCAACTGAGGGGCAAAATCATAGATTCTATGATATATTCGGATTTAAAACACGTCGTCAATCATCACTTCTCATTCAATAATAGTCAGCCAATGCACTGCACTTAGACTTACAAAATGCAAACTATTATTGTTTCAATCATTAATTTTTGGAGACGATTCTCACAAATAACTTAAATACTTTTCAATTCTGGCAAATAATAGATTTAAATGTTTAGAAATATGACTTCAAATTTTGTTAATATCTGAAAAAATGTTTCAAATCGAGAAAATATAAATTCATTTAATAAATCTAAGTTAGTTTGGTCTTATAGAGTCTTGCTTTATTTGCTTTACATGTGATATGAGTTGACATAATTAAATTTCATGTCTTTTTCCAATGAATTAATATCAAGTGACAAATACTTGGAATTTCGTTATTCAGAAATTAATTGAGCATTAAATTCACAGTAAGGGCTCTCTTTGACTGACACATTTCTTTTTAAACGACACCAGGGTTAATTAAAATTCTAATTTTAATTAGTATTCGTTTTCCAATTAGTAAACATATTAAATAACATTGCAACATTTTCTGAATCAACAAGCATTACTCTAAATTGTAAAGCAAAGCCAAAGGTCACCAAGGGGGTCAATTACATTGGCTCACCTAGACGGAAAATTTTGAGATTTGCCCCACCCTAGCCTGCAAAGCAAAGCGAGCCGACAAATTTTTGGGAAAATGAAAATTTTTGTAAAATTTGGGAATTTTTGGTAATGGCGGCTAAAATTCAGAAATTTTTTCAAATGGCGGCCGGAAAATCCGCCATTTTGTTTTTATCTGAAGGAATTAGGCCTTCAAACTTGCAAAATAGTCTAATTAAGCTAATTTACGCTTAAAATCTGCGGAAATAAACTTATTTTAGAACAAAATGGCCGCTAACGGCCGATCGATTTTGGCTTCCAGAATTTCACCCCCCCCCCTAAACTGATTTGGCCTTCATTAGCTGAGGGTTCATTTGGCCCCACCCTAAGGCCCCCTAGGGTCTTCCAACGTGGTGACCTCTGAGCAAAACACTTGTTATCAAACAATTTCATACAAATTTATAATTATTGTAAAAAAATATTATTCAAAGATGTGATCGAAAGTCTCAAATCAAGTGAATATCGAATAAGAATTATTTGATTAAACTTTTATTTATTTGAAGAAAAATATCAAATATAAACTAACAGTTGGATTGATTATTAATTTTTAAATATTATATCTGAATGGTAATATATCAAATATTATTTGATCAAATGAACCAATTTTCAGAACCAGTAATTAAGTTAAATTAATTAATGTGTTAACACTTTTTCCAATAATATGCTTTAAAATGATTTCAATGATTAAAATATGGTCACAGAAGTCAATATAGCGTTATTACAACAAAGACTGCATTTGGGATTTGAGTAACGGTTGAGAACTTTCTTTGCGCACTCTTTCCTTCGAGCAGATTCTCATTAATGAATCGGACAGACTCTACGAGCTGTCTATGAATTCAATGCACAGAACCAGTGGAAGAATGGTTTGTTCAACAAACCTTTGGTTACAGTTATAGCCAACTTATTGGGTGCACAAGTGCTCCGCAAACTTTAGATCCCTCGGGTTTTACCGTATGGTTTGCATTGAAGTACTCAATAACTTGCGTTCAGAGTTTGTCTTTTGCCGACCAAATAAAAGTCAATGAAATCAAATGAAGACCAAATAAATCAATAAATTTATTTTTCATTCAACGGTTTGTTCACTTGTTTTGAGCCTCTCATTGATCATATTTCTGAATAATTGGATAAATATTATAAATTTATGTTTAATTAAAATCCTTTAGTAAAGGCTTAAAAATTATGAAAATGAAAGGAAAAGTAGCAATTTTTACTCGATTACATGTAAATAACTATAGTCCCTACTTTTTAGAAATTTAAATTGTTTTCCCATTAGCCACTAGTCAATTCGTGACTACCTCTAACTGACATTGATAATTTTGTCCCTCACTCCAGGACATCAAACAAAAACAAAATTGATCAGAGTAATTCAAAATTTTTATTTTAAAACATTAACAACACCAAGATATAATTTGAATTATTATGACACAATATAATTAAAAAATAAAATAAACGATAATAAACTAAAATTTAAAAATGAAAATAATTAAAAAAAATAAGCTAAAACTGTGGTGATTGCAAGGTATGGAAATTAGTTGCAAAATGTGAGCAAGAATAATTTTGTTTTCTCAATGAAGTTTTCAAATGATTTTTTGCCTTTAGTCCTAACAATGAATTAGGAATGAAGTGAATCGAGTCTAAGAGAGGTTTAAATCATTGGATTTGTCAAATGCTCTTTAGTTGGAGAGCTCTTGTACTGAAAGACGCCACTAATGAATGTATTCATGAGATCTCCAACTAATAAATGGTGAGTCTCTTGATTTGGGGCACTCATAATGCTTTCAAAATGATTGGCTGAACTTTACAAATGCAATTGTCATTTGAAAATCATATATAACTAATGTATTTTTTAGTTTAAATGTCGTAGTTTTACAGTGCGCTGTAGGTATATCCGGCTCTATGGTTGACCCCTGTCTGATGCTAACATGTTTCAAATTGACATCGCAAGCAATGGGTAACATTGTTGCCGTTCCCCATTCAAAAATTCGGATAATGATTTACCGCTTAAACTTATATTCATTTTGAGTCTCACTTCAAAAGGTCATCGATTTTTCTGTATAGAATTCCTTACTTTCGAGTTATATTTTTTTAATCTTGTCATTCATGGAGAAATGAATTCAGTTTATTTTGAAATTGATTCAATTGCATCCTTCAAATCTTTCAATTGATTTCTGTATCCACTTAGAATTTGCTTTGTGCGTAAAGAGACCAGAAGTGGTCAACTAATTATTGATCAAGGATTTAGTTTCATTTAGTAGACCAATCAACTAGCTTAAATCTAATCAGATCAATTAAATTTAGTACTCTATCCTGTACTTTGTTTGTGAATAAATCATAATAAGATATATGAATAACTAGTCTTTAGTTGAGATTGGATTCAATAAACCAGTTTGTCTTGATTTGAGTCAAAATTCCTTTTTATGCAATTAAACACTTCTATGAAAATAATAATTAAAGGGCTTGTGGTGCACTTTGAATGAATTGATATCCACATAATTAATAGCCACCCGCGCCTTGAATACTATAACTACTTTATATGCACTCTAACAGTCTCTGCATTTAATGATAATCACAAAAAATTGTTTGCAAAACTCCAAAGTATATTATTCTTGTTCTGCAAACTAATAGTTCGATAAATTTGTGGATAGAAGAGACGGTAGACCAAGAGATATGCAAGGAGTGTGTATCAATCAAACCAAACGCTCTAGAATTGATCTTGTATACATCTTTCTTTTAGGATTTGAACATTTTTTACACAAGAGTGTACAGACGTCACGTTAATTATCTTCAGAAAAGACAAAATATTCAATTTAATAAATGAAAATCTTATAGATTGTTGTCTTCAATCTCTAACAATTGAAGGACACAAATCTATCACATTTATTTTTAACAACTTTTATCAATATATTAGAGGTATATTGAAATTAAAGCTTAATTTGTGCTGTTCACGCAACTATGAAAAATGTCACCATTCACTCAATAAAACACTATTCATTTTGAACAAGCAATCATGATTTCGCTACAATCCCGCCCACTATTCATGCTTTTATTCACAAAAAACTTTGTAAGTTTTAGAAATTTTTATGCATTCTTATGAATAGATAAATTCATTATTACGTTAGTTGTCTTTGAGGGGAGAGAAGGAGAGAGAGAAAGAAAGAAGGGAAGAGAGAGAGAGAGAGAGAGAGAGAGAGAG
>JAQIWP010001929.1:0-12739 GCA_034695525.1 Euzetes globulus
AAGAGCTGAATACCCTTTAGACCATCACTTCGTGAAGAATATCGGTTTGGGTGACATCACATCTGAGCCATTGAACTGGTAGTAAGACCGGGTTTTCAGTGGCACTTGAAGGTCGGCCCCGCTTGTCCACCAGAGAACTTGGTTGCTTTGCTTCTTGTGATGTCTACTCTGTCGGAACCATTTTGTGCTGAAATCAACTAATCTGTTGTTCCCGCCTCTCATCTCCTATTCCCCCCGACTCGACTCATGATCTGACGCATTCTTTGGTGGTAAGACTCGAACTTCAGGGGTGGCACATGAAGTCGGATCCCACTTATCCACCAAAGAACGGGAGAGTCTTCATTGTCGGGAGCTGGTATCTGGATTTCGATGAATTCCAGGATTGAATTCTTTTAAATTCGAAACTTGGTTAATTGTTAAAATTTTGAAATTTTCAATAAAATTTTTAAAAATGTGAACATTTAAAAAATTATTTTGTCGTTGTTTTGAAAATTTTTGAATATTCTAATAACTCAAATCCTAACTTAAACAGACTGAGAGATTGCTCATCAAATCAGAATTCTAACCCATTTTTTCAATTTAGATAATTATATAAATTTGTGGTAAAGTTTAAACATAGTTTCAGCTCATTTTAAATTTCAGAACGACTCAAATGTTGATCAGTAAATAAAACAAAATTAATTTAATGGCTTAAAATTGACTGATATATAAAAAGCTAAGAGAGAAAAATGTTTTGTCAATTTTGAGTTTTGATAAATTAATATCGAATTTATGTCAAAGAGTGTCCAAATTGTTAGCAAATGTTTGTTCCAATGATTTACAGTGTTTTTACTGTTAGTTTTACTTCAAGTAATACCCAAAAGGTTACAACCTTTGGGGAAGGCTTGAGCTTAGCTCTAATGTTACTATGATTTGTGAGATACAAAAAAGCAATTCTGAGTGAATACGTTTATACATCTTTTGTGATTAAATAGAGCGTCGATTCGGGGAAAGCCATTCGCGCTATTAATACTCTAAATCAGTTCAGGCTTTGGATTATTTGCTGGCGTATAATATTAACTAAACGGAGCACTGGGACTGGGATTCCAGTGCAGGTGTAGTTTTACCCACAGTTATATTAGCATATGAATAGCACAGAGCTGTTGGCCGTCAACTGTGAAAAAGTCATATCAAATATAATGCGGTTTAGTTCTGACGGCGTTTTCCACTTGACCTTCAAGTGTGACTCCGACTGATTTTTTGGGGGATTTCACTACAAAATAGTCGGGATTTAAAAAGACCAACCATCAAAACGGAAATGAAATTCTGACAACTTATCGACACAATCGCAACATATTATGCGTTGTGACCGACACGTGCGCTCAAGATTACCACTCTATTATATGCATACTGTCTGTGCGAGCCGTCGGTCCAGTCATTGCATGATTGAAGACCACACAAATTCAATACTTATGTCCATAACAACAATTATAATCAATAAATATCTGAATTGCTTTCGAGGCAATCATCACAAAAGATATTATTTTAGCCCCAAAAATGTTGAGTTTATTTTGGATCCTATAAAGTGTTTTGCAGTGAAGTTGCATTTCGAGCGCACAGACTCTCCAATTGACTTCAATACAGATTGGTGCTAGATAGTTCCAGCATTCAAACTCAATTTCAACTAAATTAATCAAATATTTTTTTACGGCTGAAATTTTTTACGGTTTAAAAGAAATTAATAATTTTGTTAATCTTTCTCGTATTATATTTCAATTTTTCAGTCGAATTAGTATAACATTGTGAGGAAAGCCTGTATATGCCGTCCTCTGATTGAATATAGGTCTGAACTGAGGCCATCTGAAACATATGCGGAATAAAGGCATAAAATATTTGGGCTTTTGTGTTATGATGTGTCAAAAAAGGCGAACCCAATCATCCCTTTTTAATCCGATTCTGAATGCAGGCCTCGATTGAGACATTACTCGCACTTCAAATGACATTTGACACAAATATTGTTCAAAATTTAGTTAAACAGGTTCCATAGATTTGATCAAATTGTTTGTTGCATTCAATAAATTGATAACTATTTGCACAAAACCCGGCGTTTATTTATATTTGAGATTACATTTGAGATAAACTACAAACGAGAGTCCAATTTCACATCAATTATATTAATATTTTAATAATTATTTTGTATATATTTTGTAGGCATTCAAATACACACTATTATAGATTGTCCACAATATATGACAATAAAAGCACAATAACCGCGAAAAACGGTACAATAATTTATATTAGTTATCTCCATTGTATGAGGAGACACACCAAGATTATTTGGCTAGAACTAAAACAATATGAAAAGTAATACTCAATATCTTGAAGAGGACAGCGAATCGCCGAATGTATTGAAGGGATAGTGATTTCCATTCCAAATGTGATCTCTGTCGCGATGATGGTTTTGGAAGCTCCCACTCGGATGTAACGGAATTCTGGGTTCAAAGCAGGGATCTTTACCTCTAACGACTTCAGTCATAAAGCCGATGTACATAATGGCCAATCTTAAGGTCTCGATCCGAGACAAACGCTTTTCATAGGCAAAAGTCGGAACTTTTTTCCTGAGTTTGTCGAAAGCAGAATTCAAATTAAACATTCGACGCCTTTCCCTTATATTTGCTGCTCTTCTTTGAGCGATTGTCGCCACACGACGTCTTGGTTTTGATGACTTACTGGGAATACTATTCGCACTTAAACTGAAATTATTTGTAATTCCATTCGTAAGAATGCTTGAGCTCTGATGGGAAAGACTAGAACTTCCATTTGCACGAACACTGTCAGCAACTCTTTGAACAGTCATGGCTGGTACTGAACCAACCGCACAGTTCGGAGAGGTTGCTGACGGAACTGAAAGAGTGAATGCAGTTCTGAGGTCACAGTGGGGACCAAAACTCGATAACTGGTGTGAGTAGTGGTGGTGCGATGCGGCGGCGAATGCAGCGGCGGATTGGTGTGCCGCCTCCCAACTAGTCAGTCCATTGGGAAATGTGTCGACTCCGACACCGCAATCATTAAGATATGTAGTTGCGAATGATGTGGCGGATGAGGACGAGCTGACACTCGGGTGACCTGCCTGTGAGTGCGACCGATGGAAGTTTGCGGCTGCTGTGAGACCGGCGAAATCGTAGGCAACTTTGGCGGCTGCGGCCACCGCTATATCTGCTGCAGAAGTGTTTGGCAAATCTAGAAATGATGGCGAGACTGTTGTGGATGTGAGTGCTGTCAGAGAACTATTAGTTAAAGAATTAGTAGTGTTGGTACAGTTAGGTCTAGCACTGGCACTGCTGTTGCATTCAGCAGGTGTTGCAAAATTGGTGGTCGACTGACTGTGAAAACGATTGACGTTTGATATATTTGATGAATTTAACGGTGAAGAGGTTGACGTCGCGGAATGTAATTCGGAGGGCATAGAAGGCATGACTGGCGCTCACTATTACTTAACTAAAACTTAAATCTAAATTTTTGTGGAACGACGGCTGTGACTGTGCGTTAAGCATATCTTGTGTGTGTGGTTGGCATCGGTTGGCATTTTAAGAGTGCACCCGTTGTGCAACACTTGTGTTGGGCTCAGCACTCGTGTAAATAATTATCCGAACACATACACAACAGGCCTGTGATTACTGTATGGATAGTTAGACAACTGATTGAATGCCTGCTCTCACATTCAGGTTCTGCAAAATTGCGTTCAGAATATCAGCGATTCTCATATCAGACACACTCTATATTAGTGACTAAATACCAAAAGTTTATTCCAGAAGTTACCGATTCTTATGATATAGCGATTCGATTAGAAGAAGGCATTAGAAGCTAATATAGACCCGATTTCATGCGCTGTTTCACGCGTCAGGTTGTGTGGGGGCTGACAGAGGCTCGTCATACCGGCACTCAGCCGATGCTGAGAGGGCCGGACCTGTAATGTATGTGCCGGTAGAGCAACGAATCAAAACATAAAGACATGTTTCCAAACTATTGATTACTTTTCCAACACATATGTTATGAGAGAATAAATGAATTTATGGCTTGACTTCACTTATATTCTTCATTCGGTAACACGTTTTTGTCGAATGACTTATATTTTAATATAAACTTTTACCCAATTCTTCCTCTGATGTTTAGAAGAGAAGCTTTTATTTTCTGAATGACTTCTCTTTTAATGAAATTCGCTCACAAGTCATACCATTGAGAGAAAAGACACAAAAATTGTGAATAGACTTATATTCCAAACTAATTGAACACTTGATTTGAATAGTTTTTGAGTGACATTAAATGTCCATTGTTCCCTTAATTCAGTGAATTTCTGCAATTTAGCAAAATTGCAGAGGGCTTAGCAAGCTGCTAATACTTGAAGGCAAACTAGTCAATTTTTGACCGTTATTACTAAAAATAACAATTTTTGAGGGAGAGGGTCAGGGTTTTGCTACGTTTTTATAGAACAATTTTTTCAAACCTAGGAGGAATAAATTATCAAATCTCTGACCTAGGGGATATTTCAGGAAATATTTATATAATTTTCTGCTAGTATTTATTTTTGAAAAATTTTAACCCAACAATAATGAGGGTCATAAAAATTGACAAATATTAAGCTTTTATATTCGAGTTTTTCTTAACAATAATTAAAAATCTTCCGTTTCCTCAGTAAACTCAGTTTGTTAACTTTAAATATTTTGTCAGGATAATTTAATTTGGTATTACTTTAGAAAGATTAACCGGTTTATATACATTCCAGCCAAATTTTAATAATAGATTTTTTTAGTGCTGTGAGATTAGCGGCATTTACCCAAAGATTTTTTAGACCAGAATGCTTTTGACCCTCTTTTCTTGGCCATCACTGATTCAATAAATTAAATAGATTCAATTACCTAAGTTTTTATTATTCTTGAAGGGATAGTTAAAATTCCCAATATAAGTTATTTTCGGTAATCTAGAAGAATTAAAAAATTCAAATTTATTGATAAACAATAAGTTTAATAGTTCTAGTAATTGAAAATTTTAGTATTCAGTTCATCTAAATTGTAGTCGAGATAAACTATTTAAAAAATAAGCAAAAGTTGCAAAGAGGTATAATATGTGTCTATAAGAAATACATATTGAGTCTAATTTATAATTTATCATGCTCTTATTTGTAGTTTAGAACTCTGCCACTCAATAATATTTTGAGTTCTAATTCAAAAGACAAGATTTTTAAAGCAATTCGTACAAAAAATACAAGTTTAAAGACAAGTGCATCAAATTATAGCCTTAGAAACGGGAATAACCAGAGTATGCCTTTCATTGTACAACCATTGATGACAACTTAATTCAGTCAGAATTTAAATCTGCCCCTTTACAAGTTTAATCATTTCTATTTTTAGTGTTGCAAGGTCACCCATGTATTGTTGCATTCTATAATTATTGTTATACTTGTCATTGAAAGTCTTGGTTAGTTCTCATATTTGATACACAGAAGAACTGAATAAAATAATGATAGGCTATGAATTCCAGAATTACAGGGGAATACATTCTGTATAGAGGGGCCTAACAAACAGTTCAACACTTTGCAAATGTCATTCGCCTTTTTCGTCTTCCAAATGACCAAAAACCAAATAACAATAAACAGAATAGTTTTTCTCAGCAATAAAACTAAATTATAGTCTGTTTGGCGCACACTCTCACCAATTATAACTTAACTTGAGTACAATTTCGCAAAAAGCTTTGAAGATTTTTTAGTTCATAAATTGATGGTTTGCTTCGATAAAGGAGTTACAAAAAAGTAATAATCAATAGTTGGTTTGAGCGGTAGCCATAGCAACGATGAAAACAATTAAATATTATTGTTATTGCTTTTGGTTATAGTATTCTCTTTAAGACAACCATTCATTTGATTCTATGTCTTTGCAGTCAGTTATGAATAACTGTGACCTCCGAAGAGGTAGGGGACGGCCGCGGAAGTTCGACAAAAGTGGTCAGGTCTTCATCTGTGATTGGATGGGTTGCGACAAAAAGTTTAATCAGAGGTTCGTTTCATATCAATGGCTGTCATTCATCACTATTTTTGAATGTCTTTTAATTACTTTTTGAATCATATTTTGAATACTTTTTAAACGTTTCATTCATTTTGTGGGAAAACAGCTGTAATTTGAACAAACATTTACTCATACATTCCGGTAATTATCCGCTTAAATGACCACTTATTTAGTTAACCAATAGATTGAAACAATTAAATGATGTTGTTTTGTGGCCATTGCAGGGGACCGACCATTCGCTTGTGATTGGCCTCAGTGTGGAATGTGGTTCACTCAGTCCAGTAATCTTAATAAACATTATTTAACGCATACGTGAGTCCTTAGACTGTGTTCGTTGTCTCTATTAAATGATTGGAGGGTTATAGGAATGAGAGGCCGTTTAAGTGCAATTGGCCCGACTGTGACAAACGCTTCAAACAGTCCAGTAATCTCAACAAACACAGACTCGTTCACACCGGTACACACTCTCACATTTCTTCACTAATCTTCTAATTAACCAAATGGTTTTCAGGTGAAAAGCCCTACATTTGTGACTTCCCTCAATGTCAGAAGAAATTTTCCCAATCGAGTAATTTAAAGAAACATAAGCTAGTTCATTCAGGTACTCATACAGGATAATAACACTTCAAACTAATAATTTTTTAAACTTTAGGAGAAAAACCGTTTCGTTGTCATTATAATGGGTGCGGAAAACTGTTTGATCAGAGCTGTAACCTTAATAAACACTATTTAACGCAGTGAGTCATCCCTTACCCCCTTTTGCTTACTGTTTGACTAATTGTATATTTAATGGAAGTATTGGTCATAAACCGTATTCCTGTGATTACCCGCAATGCGGAGAGAAGTTCTCGCAGTCATCCAATCTGTCGAAGCACTACCGCTCAAAACATCCACAAACAGCGATAGCACTGACCAACAGTTCGACCGGTGATACCAACGATTCACAGCTAATCAAATGTGATGTAACTGATTGTGATGTTATTCTGAGCGATGCAAACGCTTCCACTCAACACAAACTCAAACATTCGACAAATAATGATCTAAAAGAAGAGCAAAATAAAAGACAGAAACCGGTGCTTAACACCAACGCTATAACACTAATCAATGACATAGAAGGCCACCGGTCCTTCAGTCAGACCAGGTTCAATTTCGAAACATTGCCTTTGAGTCTGAATTTGAGTTAATCTTCCTCTCCATCAATGCTTTCCTTCAAAGTACTACTCACTGAATGACTTTTCCTTAAATTGAAGTTCCTTTCAAACAAATAGTGTTTACTCTCAACTCTTTCACATTTTTTCGGATACTATTTTAGAAATCAAATGGTTATAATAACTTTAAAATGTTTATCAAAAACTACTTAAACAGCTGTAGCTATAAAAGCAATAATTAATTACTAGTTTTCAGTTAAATATTTATATAATTATTCTTTTTTGTAAATATTGTATATTTTGTTTTGTTTTTTCGTAAATTAATTTCAGAGTTTCAACCAATTCCTGATTTAACGGATATTTTCGATACTTTGTATGAAAGTAATGTCCACTCAAATGACCATTTGTTAGAAGAAATGATGTTTTTTCAAACAATCGATTAAAATATTGGAAAATCTCATTCGAGTTAATGTGAGAAATGCCTGCATTTGTCTGAATATCTGAATCTTATGTTCATTTGTTTGAACAAAATCTTTTGTAATTCTATTTCTTTTCAATAAATATTGATTTGTCAGTCATTTAAAAGTAAGTTTTGAGCTTGCAACAAATCGTCAATTATTTGATGCAAACTACTTTTTCTATATAAACCTACTTGTTTAAAAAGAATGATCAAATATTGTCGAATCAATTTAATCAATAATTAACAATAGAATGGATATTTGAATTTAGATGGGCGCAATTTAATTAAAATGTAAGATCAGATAAGAAATTGAGCAAGAATTATTGAACGAATATGAACAGTCGTCTAAATATATTTAAAAATAGTGTAAACTTGATAAAAATGGCAAACATAATAAATTATTAATAAAGTCAACTATCGTCGAGTTCAAGTGTTTCTCCATTCGGTGCATTTGTATCATCAGTTTCTCTCCTGAACTGATTGACTCCATTATTACTTTTTTCTAATAATTGTATTCTATTTTGTTTGTCGTTGTCGTCGAGTTCTTCCTCCTCGTCGTCGTAAAGGTTTTTGATTCTGTTGGCCATAATTATGATTCCGATGTCGAAAAGGGAGCCCATAATCATGAAGCCGAAAGCAGCACCGTGCAAATACACTCGGAATTTGTCGATGTCATAGAGCCAACAGTTACCTGTCTTTCCTATATTTGTAATACAGAACTTCATTCATTAGAATACAATCAACTGATTCAATGATTCCAATCAAATTTAATTCATGTCAATTGTTATCGGACTTGTCATTTATGGTGAAATTCTACATTTTCAAATTGGTCCTTGTTATTCACTTTATAAGCATCTATGGAAAATATTATGAAATGCAGGTTTCTCACAGATATTGTGAACTTTTCAAATATTTTCAGATAATTTGATTTCTCATATGATAAGGGAGTTCTTTGCGTTCAATTCTGAAGACGTTTCGAAATTATTTTTCGAAACGACACTCGAGTTTAGAAAAGTACTGTTCTTATCGATAATATGCTATCAAAGAGACTTTAAACTCCAAACATTTGATTTGATTGGATAAGTGTTTGAGTGTTTCACTGACCACAAAACTCTTCCCAAACAAGACATGCCGAGTCTGTTATGGCACCAAATATCAAAGGGTATGGAATGAATGCTAAGGTGTGAACAAATATTTTAAAATTATATTTAAAGCAACCAAAAAAGATAATAATTTACCGAAAACAGCAAAAAAGCTGCCAATTATTCCCATGGCAAAACTTTTATCTTTTGGATCAACACATCTGTTGGAATGCAAACGAATTCTTCAAATTTTTCAATTGAAATCTATTACTTATACCTCAAAGTTATTAATGTGTTTCCAGTCCTGGCTGTGGAGGCGACCATACTTCCAATACTCAACAAAATTATAAAAATGGGGAAATTGTTACAATCAGTCGGACAGTATCCTGTCTGAGCGCTCCCAAAAGTACTATTCATTGCACCTCCAATGCACTCACAATCACTAAATGACTAAATCAGTTAATTATAAATTTAGTTTAAAGTATGAGATTTAAAGCAATTTTTTGAACTCACTATTGGATCAGTTGTTCTATCAATTGTCTTACAGCCGGCGTAGCAAGGTGAAAAGTATGTGGACTGTCCATCAGATGAACAAACGGGCTGATAGACTCGAGTAGTGCATTCACAGCCTGTGTTGCACTGATTTGGTGCGTTCAGAATCATACTATTTTACACAAAATGTTTATCGTTTTAATGAATTAAATGTTGGAAATCATACTTTCCGCCCATCATTGATGTATTGGGAAAGTTAGGGGTCGGACATCCAAAGAACATAGCTGTGAGTATTGAGAAGCTGGCCACAAGCTCTACGATAAACATATAGCTAACCAGAGCGCGCGGCTTTGGTCTGAAGTAGCGGATGAGGACTCCGCCACCCATTATGCCGATAGCCATTGTCGCTATACTTGTCGAACCTTTCAGTTAACAATTGAATGATAAGTTTCAACCGCAATATAGTGGACATCAGATTAAATACCGGTGAAAAAACTGGCCCCAGAGGCCGACTGTCTGTATTGCATTTCCATATACTTTGGCTTGAATATATAATAGCCCAGGTATCCAAACACTCGGAATATTCCACCCACCGCATGGAATATCAAAATAGGATTACCTGCCAGTCTTTTCAAAGCGATTCTGACTTCTTTTTAGACAAAAATTACAAATAAGTTAAATATATTTCTTTAAAGTAACGATCATTTTCGCTGAAATTGAATATTTAGTGCCGTCTGAGCCAGAACAAAATTCTTTTAAGTTCGAAAATTTATATTTTATAAAACCATTTTTAGAATTTTCTAAAACATAATTAATGTTAGTTTGGCTTGTACTTTTTATAGTTGAAAAATTATCTTGAATAAAATTTAGAGTACTTATATTTAGGGACGTGTAAGATTAAATTTCTAAAAATAAAGAACAAAATGGCCGATTTTTTGGCCGCCATTACCGAAGAATAGCAATTTTTGAAAAGGGTCGTTTCTATGGGCTTTTATGGATATTTCAGATGTCCCCTTGCATATTCCTACTTAATTATATACTAAATAGACGCAGCATAATTAGAACTAAAAAAGGCTAACATACTAAAAAATTAAGTTATATTTGATTGGGCAGGTGCGGACAATCCTAATAAAATAATCAAATGCTACCATACCTTCGGCTTTGGGGACTTTCATTTGAGTCTTGGAAGTACTCATTTCCAATGCATTCACTTCATCGGGATCTCTAAAAACAGATGTGACGACACTCGTCTGGTTTGGGTCTTCCACTGGCGACCCTTTAAACCGTTTGGGAAAACAAAACATCGGAAGTGTGAAAACTAAAATAGAAACTCCTAATACGAGAAAGCCAATCCACCAAGCACCCACCTAATTATTGAGAAATAATAATTTGATCTTTATATTTGTGGCCAGTACTCACCCAACGAGGATCATTCCTATCTATGTGAGGGTTGACTGTAAATGAAGAAAATTCAATTTTGTTAAATATTTGCCCAATATTTGTGAAGTGTTTTGTTTTTCTTGAATGAGCTTACAAGTTGGTTGCTCATACCAGGCCAGACAAACGGAACTCAATAAAAATCCCAAAGTAGGTCCGCACAGCCTAAGTGTTGCGATGGCGCCTTCAATAAAAATCAAATGTATTGCATTTGGGAATAGTCTTCTTGTCAATACTTATATAGAGAGGAGAATTTTTCTTTCCAACGTTATCGTCAATATATGGCAGTCCTATTGTATAGAAGGCCGTATATCCCATTCCGTTAGCAAAACTGGCGAACCACAAGAAAGCAACGGCTAAATAAAGAGTGGAGTGGTCGTCTTTCTGACACTCGGGCTCCAAGTGGTCCGAAGAACAAACTTCATATTCAGTGATGTTCGACACTGTATTAGTATTTGAAAGAATATGAAGTCCCGGACCATATATGAAATAAGGAAAAGCACTAATAATGCAGGACACGGCTACTATCAACTCTCCGATTGCCATCAAATGGGATCTATTGTATTTAGAACCCAAATATCCAACTATAGGACTGATAACCATTTGACTCAAATTGTCTGCAATTAGTATAAAACCGGACATTTTGCTCTCGAATGCGAATCTTTTTTCTAAAGTCGATATGCACCCGATCAAATATGTGAAGTACGCCCCTTGTAGTATAGCCACTATTGAAAAATTGATCACAAAATACTTGGGGGTCGCAAACTTTTGCATCCATTCTGGCCGCCAACTGCCTAAACCACAAGAGGTTTCCCAATCTATGGCAGACTCTCTCACATTTTCATTACTTCTTTTAGTTTGACTCATAATTCAATGAACTTTTTGTATGAATTTCCAAAAACTTTCACTAAAATATTTCACAAAACTGTTTCAAACAATTTGAAGTCTAATATAAAAGTTTTAATGAAAAGGCATATTCACTGAACAAATATTTTGCACTTTCTTCAAGAGCTCAACAACTTCTGGAGAGTAAGTTCGCAACTGAAGACTTTGACTTTTATCTTATCCTTTAATTAATATGCTTTCTTTCACTCAAACATTAGTTAAAACAAGTCTTTATTATATAATTTTGTCGAAATATTTTGCAGGAATTGTTATTTAGTTGGTTTCAAAGCTCTTGTGGGGATATCACGATATGTAAGGCTGAGCGCAAATCCAATTAATATATCAATTTATTGATAATGAGTTCAAATATCAGTTCAAACACTCACAGCATTCACTGAGATATTGACATATCATCTAATTTTTCACTTAAATCTTATCTTTTCATAATTAAAGAATACAAAGAAGTGTTTAATTGATTGGAAAATTGGAATCAAATCAAAAGGAATAACTCCATTAATCATTTCATTGTCAGTTCAAGTCCTCTGTCATTGAATTCATTCAAAATATTTACATATTTTAGTTATCCTCAGAAAATAAGAACTGATTTGAGAGTCCAATACATTTGTAGACTTTTATAACCTTATCGAGGCTTCCGTATAATAAATAATACAAAAATAACATTTAAGTAAAAGCCTATTCAAAGTTAGCAAGAATACATTTGATTGCAGAGAAAACATTTTGATAAATGAAATTAACCATTGCAAATTCAAACAAATTAATTTCAAATTTAAAAAAACTTGAACTGAGTGAAAACAAGACAAAAGCTCCTGACGATGACGACTCTCCCGTTCTTCTTTGGATAAGCAGGACTCGACTTCATGTGCCAACCCTGAAGTTCGAGTCTTACCACCAAAGAATGCGTCAGATCATGAGTCTAGTCGGGGGGAATAGGAGATGAGAGGCGGGAACAACAGATTAGTTGGTTTCAGCACAAACTGGTTCCGATCAGAGCAGACATCACAAGAACAAAGCAACCAAGTTCTCTGGTGGACAAGCGGGGTCGACCTGAAGTGCCGGTCTTACCACCAGAGTTCAATGGCTCAGATGTGATATGACTCAAACCGGCATTCTTCACGAAGTTATGGTCTGGTCTTTCATCTAAATAATAGTTTTTTGATGATTAAAGGATTAATGTGC
>JAQIWP010001930.1:0-12738 GCA_034695525.1 Euzetes globulus
CAAATAAACAATTCCTGCACTGCTCTGAAATCTGATTCTTTGGATGGACTTCAGCTCTCCCTCTGTCTGATCATTGCATTGCTTGGCTAATAATCTAAAGACTGTTCCAGTCTGCCTGATGAAGGTTGCGAGTGAGCCACCGAAATATATTGCAATTTAATAATTATTAATAATTTAAAATAGTTAGTAGTTATTAAATTGAGAAGCTTCGAGTGAGAAGCTCCATTAGTTGAAACTGTGCTTGATAAGTCTAGCAATTATTTTACAAAAACTTTTGAGTTTTGCAATGAATTATCAGAAAGTTTTTGATGTTTTCTTCTTCAAAAAGATTTTTTTCTGTCTGATATCCATTTTTAAATTAAAACCCCTTTCCTGCAAACATTGAAAACAATTTTTCTAATTATATCTAAGCATTATCCAAGCAAGTATCTTATTTACTTACGCATAATTAAACTTGGTCACAAATAAAAGTATTTTGCAATCATTATAATTATGCATTTAAGAATGTTCAGGGTCAAAATTTCTAAAATGCAAATTGATGTCCGCAAGTAAATATTTACAACAAGATATTTATCTATATTTATTTTCAAAATAATCACATTGCTCAAAACAAAAATGTATAAATATTTAAGAAGTATTTAACAATTCAAAGCTTAACGTTTGCATCCTGGTCATTGACAATTTTCTCATCAATGATTGTATTGCCGTTGATTTCAATGCTTCGTAATTGAAATTCCGATTGTTTTTCACTCATAAGAGACCTGAGTTCCCGTTTAAACACTTCATCGCTTGTATTGAAGACACGGTTTGAGAGGCGAACGAACGGCGCCTCGAATACCAAATAACCGAAGATCGAGAAGACAACAGTGGCCACAAAAATACCAGCGCTGATCAACAACTGAAAAGTAATCATTTTAACATCCATGTTATATTTGAAATATACAATAAACTTACTAGTTCAATGTCACGATAAATTATCAAGTCTCTTTTAGTGAAGAAATAGAACCAGATAACAAAAAGGTTTAATAAATAAATCTGGTATATGAGCCGACTTAATGGCAAAAGTTGCTTGTTTGATAAGATCTTGTCAACTAAACCTGCAAATATTAATCTTATAAATTTCATTAGATAATTAGCTTGATAATTTTGTGAAATACCGGCCCTCTTGTTGACACATTCGTTGATAATCCAAGCGATGCCAGAAATGAAGAATATTCTACTGAATCCGTTGAAGACAATAGACAACGAAAGAGAGGGTTCACTCTTCAGATCATTCCATAAGAATGTGATAAACACTGATAATAGACTGATTGCCGGCAAAACTAACCATAAACCCAATTGAATGAACTGCGTGAAAAGTTGATTGGTCAGATATTAAATCATAAAATTAGAAATAAGTCATAAATAATTACAATATTCATTGATTTTTTAGACTTCTCTGAACATAAATTAACGCCAACTAACAGTCCGATGAAATATATGGACAAATGATTGAACGCAAAGAAATGTTTGTTTTTTAAATCCTCGGGAATTTGCCTTCAATTAAAAAGATAAGTTCAATATTATCATTATTTCTACTTGATCGATGGCCGGCTCTGACTCACTGTAGTAATGGTCGGTCCATGAAAACAGATTTTGCCGATAGATTCTTAGTGGCAGTCATATACATCGGGAATGTTATACCAATTAAGACCAGGATTACCGTAATTCCATACAATAGTTTTGGACTCTTATATGCGACAATCAGCACAAATATAGCGATTAGACTGAGCTGAATGTAGGCGCTGACAAACCACAAATGGGGCAGACACTTAACAAATAAAAAAAATCAGTTTAAGTGAAACTGTTAATTAAAATCAGTTATGGCCAAGATAGTATTGAACAAATGATCATGTGTTTAGAACTAGACAAGTTCTTTTCAAGAAAAAATACGCCCACAACCCTCACACAAATTTATTCTAGACTCAATCATATAAGTCGATTAAATACTTACTGCTTTGCTCGGGTCAATCCAATTATTGATAAACAGTAAACTCTTCCACCAGTTCTGCGAACAGGTCTCCCTTAAAGCACTTGTACTGGACTTATAAAGTGGTCCTCCATTTGGATACAAAGGCATCAAAAATGTCAATAGAATTGGAAATACAATTGGAGGCAAAAACCTCAACAAACGTTTAGAAAAATATTTAATCAATTGAACCAGGCTAAAGTTCCCATTATTTCTATTCAAATGAATAGTAATCGTATAGCCTTTCAAAAGTCCACTGAAAGTATAACAAAATAAAAAAATTATTAAACAATTTGAATAAAATTTCCTTCAAACCCAATCAAGAAGAATATTTCAGAAGCATGCCAACTGTTCAGGATCAATTGGAAAGGCAAACAACTGCCTCTTCTGCTCATCTCCAAGTTTAAATTTTCTGAAATATTGAGAAGAATCATATTTGTTGTTGTCGTCAATTGTTATTAAATAATATCTCACTAATCAATGCTCTGATCTGTGGCTGAAATCCTAGGAAATAGACATTGGCCACAACTACCCAGAGCATTGCCATAACTTTAATGCCATTGAGCGAGGTCAGTTCATCACTATTTGTCTTAAGTGAGTAAAGATTTTTGACATTTGATATAAGACTGAAGCAAATAATAGACGGTTTCTCCGATTCTTTAGTATTCTTATCGCTAAACACATTATAGAAGAATTCGAAAACAGTGGCCAACCCTATGATTGTGGAAAGAACCAGGATGACAATACTAAAAGAAAAGTACCAGAATTTTAAATAAAATTTTTAATTTAAAGATAACTTTTCTTACATTGAAAACCAAGAACCAAAGTCCAATTTTCCGAAAATGTATTTAAGGTTATATTCAATGACTTCTTCAGTATAACAATCTGTTCCAACTTCAACACCAAATTTGTATTTATGAAGAGCTTGATCGTTTAATAAAAATTTTAAGAACAAAATAAAAGTAAAGGTTTTACCAAGAATTTTCAAATAAATAAACTTGCTTAGTTTCTACTAACAATTATTTAGGAGACTTTTAATATCATGTGCTTCACATTCCGAAACAAAGCACAACCCCATTGTGTAAGAATGCGGGTACAGGCCGTGCGCTGATGATAAAAAATAGTCCAGAGTCTATTTTTGAACAAGTAAAAATGAAGTTTTCATAAAAGTTTGCGAGGTCTATTACCCCATTTTCCAGCTCAGTATTAGTAAAGTTGAGAATTTTGTCAGAATATCTGAGACTAGGTCTGGGCACAGGTAGAGGAGGTTTGACTTTAACCAGGCAATATCTACCATTCATAGGCTTATCACTTTCTCCAAGCACTGAATCATCTTTTTTAATGCATTGTTCAAAGTTTCCTAGATCAGCGTATGTTCCTTCAGTCAGACCATTTGTAATGATCTTGGCAGAAGCGTCCAACACTTGTAAAAGAATAAAAATAGTAAATTTGTTATCAGCAAAGAACAAATCTGAATTAAATTAATCAAGCTTATAAAGAGTAATATAGTTTTAAAATTCTTTTATATTGAACTTTAATAATTGAAAATCACTCTTTATCATTTATTATGAAACATTAATAAAAAATGCAATCTATGATTTTCTAAAATAATTGAATAAAGAACTTTTGTGTTTAATATTAAATGTTAAAAATAGAAAGCATTTCTAATAAATTATAAATGAATTTAAGTTTTTTAAGCAAAAGTTTCCTCGAAAAGATTGAATCAATTATTTATAAAATATAATTGATAATTTTAATTCAATATATTTCTACTAAAAAGCTTAATGTGTTTTAAGAAGTAAATAGTTGAAGTAAATATTAGTAATTGATTATTAATTATCATTGTCTATATCATAGTAAGGGAATTAAGGGAAGTATTTTTTTTAAATGTTCCTGGTTATAAGCATAAATTAGAGGAAATGTTTGGAATGTTATAAACAAAAGTTTTATATTAAATTACCTAGGTTTCAATAAATTGTCAGGATGAAATTTTAATGCTTAATCTGCACTATGAAATTCCAATAAAAATTCTATTCTATGGCAGACATTAAAAATATAAATAAAAACTGATTTCACTGCAGTAATCATTATTGAAGTTTAATAATCTAGATAATAATAAATTGACCACTGGTACTGGACATTTTTAAACTTTAATTCTTCCAGATAAACTTCATAATAGTTTATCTAGTTAGTTTAATATTCCAATCGAGTGATATATATTTTTTGTGATAAAATTGTTCCTTATTCAAGCTTGATTAAATATTAAGAATTAAAAAGCTTACTTTGAAAAACCCTAGGTTGATGTTTTTGGGCTCTTTGTGCAAAACGCATCAAGGCTGTGAAACAACTTTGTGATACAAGTTCCTGGAGCAGGAAAAAGTAGTCGTGCACATCCGGTATCACTTTTTCATATTCATTTTGAAACTTGTCTGAAATAATTTTTGATAGATATGAATAAACTTTCTCTGGACTGGCATTCGGGGGTAATTGCTTAATGTCAGGGCCATCCATTAGCACCTGACCCAACAGGCCTTTTGGCTGCTCTGTTTCAAATTCTTCATCATCTGTTCCATATGTTGTCGTCTCTTCATTATTCTGAGTAACTGTTTTAGAATCGGATTCAACCGTAGATTGAGCTTCAGTTTTGCCAAAAGTGGAAGAAGATTCTGTTGAAAGATCAGTTGAAAGTTCCAGGTCTTTATCGTCTGTTTCCACATCATCATCAGATATGACAGAAACAGTCAAAAACGACACAAACAACAGAATAATACAAAGCTTTTGGGCTTTCATTTCAATAATTTCTAAACAAACCGAAAGTTAAACTAATTGACTAAATCGAGGAACTTTATGCAGGTTTACTTCCAGACTCAGGATTATTTAAATGAAAAGTTTGCAATATTAACTTGCAATCTTATTATTTATTGAAGCCAACGAGGAAAATTAATAGAAACTAAGATTAATTGTTTTTAAATGTACTTTCTTCAAACATTTCATAAGGAAATCAATGAAATGACTCTAAAAGTCAACTAAACTTAGTCAGATAATAGTCAATAAAATAAAAACTAATAAAAGGAATAATAACTCAAAATAATTTCCAGGCTGATAACAAATAACCAAGTTTGTTAAACTCACGAAATCTGTTCATTTATCTTCATTTTTTTTGACAGGAACATTTAATTTTTAATTATTCGTTCCAGAATAGTAACAAGAATGAAATATAACTAATTCAGTTAAGTTCATTGTAATTGTACCGTGATTAATGCCTAAAACCTTGGTTATTCCTAAAAAAACAAGTTTTCAACTAGAAGATTATGATACAAGAATAGTAAATATTGAACATTATTTGAATAAATCAAAATTGATTTTATAATTAGAAACTTTATTTTTGTAAACATCTGTTATTCCAACAAAAATATGTTTTGAATTTTATATTCAATGATTAATTAGTTTAATTACACAAATTGTCGGATTATTTGCTGAAAAAACTTATTTCCAAGCTAAATTTTTCCCAAAAGGATGTTAAACTTAGGGATGGGCTTAGTCGTATCATCGCAATATGTTCTAGTGATTCCGTTTTACATTTAACCGGATGAGTGAATGGCTCATTAAGTGTTTTAGATAACTATCGACCCACACAATCGAGTGGTTGATGTGATTGAGTCGAGTAAATGATATTTTGTGGTCAAACAGGTATACGATTCAACAGAAACAACATTTCATTTATAGACTCATCGGTTTCCTAAGAAATCCATTTGTTATTCACTGAAATTTCACTCTATTTGAAGGACAAATCAGTCGTTTGTTTTTCCAATTGAGTTGTAATTTCACTCTTATTAATAATTTAATAGATAAGTTTTGACATTATTTTTTGGCGTTAGTTCAGATCAACAAAGGTTCTAAAGTGTTCTTGTTCATTTGCTGTGAGATTACCAAATTCAATAAAAGTCAAATGTATAGCAAGCTATTATGGAATTTGTTTGGAATTCTGGTACTGTTTTCTATATTATTCACTGATACAAAGGCTCAAGGTTTGTTTATAATTAATAACCCTGTCAAATTAGAAATTTGCTTTTGTTTGATTCTTCCTTATTTGTTTGAAATTTTCAACTGAACATGCCTATATTATCATATTTATTATCAGGTCTATATTTTTAATTATCAGAATGTTCTATTTAATTTATCAGGATTATTTCAACAATAGAATATTTTCCAAAGAATTGGGTAAGATTATGTAGGGAAGGGAAAGTATCTGTAATCAGGGTAAAGTAAGTTATCAGTTCGTATGAATTATTTAACAGAACGGACCTTTAACTAATACCATGATTATTTAAATTTTTATTGAATCCTGATTTATGTTTAACCTGATATAGTATTTCGGAAAGATGATGGACTTGATCAACAAGTTCACACAAAAGTTGAAAGAATCAATTTAAAAGACTTTGGAATAGAAAGACGGCGTCGTATTGAGAAAGAAGATGATCTGCAACTGTCCAAAGGGGGTGTCCGACCCGGTTATCCCATCCCTAGAAGAGAAAGTACTCCAGAAAAGGACAGGGATCTACTAAACAGAAGAGATTGGAGGGATAGTCGGCGTCGAACAGAGGGCACTCGCCTTAATTCTAGGCGTGATTTGACGGTAGACAATGACAAGTCAACACCTCTTGACTGGACTTCTAGTCCCAGACGTATTGGTCTGACCACTGAAACAGACCAGAACCTGAGGCGAGCCTTTAATTTTTCGTCGTTAGACAGCCCAGCCTTCGCACAGAATAGACCAAAGAGAAACTGCTCTGAAGAATGTGTCCCCAAAAGGTACCTGCAACACTACCGGGTAAAAGGATGTTCTCCTGTAATGGACTATGAATGTAAATGTGCCCTCAATTTTGAATGTCCTTCACAACAAACCAAGAATTCATCAGGTACAAATTATAATGATTTTAATATTTGCTAGCTTATTTAATTAATAATGTTATCTTTTTAATAGTCTGTCAATACGATGGACGGGTATATCAGATCGGTTCCCGTATACCTGTGCGCAATCCGTGCCGTATTTGCGAGTGCCGTGACTTCGGGCGTAGAAGAGGAGAGGTTTTGGCTGAAATCGATTGCGGAATAGGCATTGAATGCCCGGAGTCTGTTTTCGGTGTCAGACCTGAGCCAAACTGTTATTTTGCTTATCAATCCGACCAGTGCTGCGGTACACAGGTCTGTGCCAACACATTAGTCCCCAAACGAGAAGAAAAGGTCTGCACATATAAGGGCCGGCAGTATAAGAGAGGGCAGAAGATCTATCCTGAAGAAGACAATTGCAAAATGTGTCTGTGCTCTGAAGAATGGGACGATAACAACCCTCTTGGCAGTGGTGCCTGTCAGACCTATTCGTGTGAATTTGACCTGGACAAAGATTTTCAAAGTGGATGTTTGCCTATTTATCACGAAGGCACCTGCTGTCCAATTGAATACAAGTGCCGTGAGTTTGTTTTTTACCATCATTTTTAACCCTTCAGTTTTTATCCCATGCTCCAGCTAAAAAATTCACCCTGTCCTCACAAAAGCCGGACTCAAATAATTGTCTGTTCGATGGCCGCAAATATCCGATTGGATCGCGACTGACAACAGAGAACATATGCGTCGACTGTATGTGCAAAACGCCACCAGATTTTACGTGTGTCCACAAAAGTTGTCCATCACCACCTCAGAATTGCTATGTAGGCAAATGGGATCATAGTGTCTGCTGTCAGAACTACATCTGTTCCCGACCCGACCATATTCGGGATGAATCTCAGCTGAGGAACAACTTCTATTCAAAACCATAATTATTGAAAATTTTACCCAAAATAACATTAAATTCCTTATTATTTATAAACTAATAATAAGTTGAATAATAAAGTTAAATTAACAAGACCAGTTAACATTTTCGATACAAGGTATCAAATAAATAGCCTATTTAGAATTAGTTCAAAGATTACTTTATTATTAGATGTCATTAATGATAATTCTGTGAATCTGGACAATTGTTTGACATAACCGACCATTTGGTTGCCCAGTTTCCAAACCTGTTCGACAGTCGAGTACACCTTTGGTTAGTTACAGACTAAAAATATAATTTTGATAAATTATCAACATAGTAAACAAGAGCGGTCAAGCCCAACTGATAGCACGCTTCTTAGCATGTAATGATCTTGTAAAACTAATACTATTAATTGTTGAATTATTTCAATTAAATTCCAATAGAAAAAATGAATATAAATTAAGCCCATCTGGTAAAATTTGATTTTGGTGAAAATTTAAAAAAATCTAACAGACACACAAAAGTCTTAACCTAAATTGTAAACCCCTTGAATGGGTACTCAGATTCGAGTATTTGTCCGCCGCAGATATGTCAAGAATCTATTTTAGAAGAAAATAGGCTAATTTTTATCGGCAAATGAGTATGTTAAAGTACCTAGATTATTGTCTGAAATTCGAAAAAGAAGATTGAAAATATCGTGATTTGAAAGAAGGAATTTATACTTGAATAAGATTGTAGTGTTAAGTTTAAAGAGCAAGTATATACTCATTCATAATTTAATCAATGAAATATTCACAAATAGTAATGAAACAAAGGTTGAAGTTTATTTCATTTATATTATACTTGATATTTATTAATTGAACAAAAACAAATAATGTAAAAAATTAGCATTGAAACTTAATAAAACAAATGGGTAAATTCAATATTTTAATAAACGTAACTTATTCAAAATTTTGATTCAAAAGTAAACAAGAATAATTAAGTAATGGATTATTTGAAATAGGAAAGATTATTTTGGTAATGAATGCGATAATTAATGAAAATAATGTTGTTTCAAGTGATTTCTATTATCAAATTGCATTTGAAATATTAAATTTCATTCAAGAATCGATTGATAATCTGAAGCGTTTGCCTTTATTGCAAGATACAAATTGTGTTTAAGAAAGTGATTCTTCAGATCTTGAATGTGGCATAACTATAAAAAATGTAAATAAACAAGACGATTCTAATAATTATTCTGATATTATAACAATTGCAAAATATATTGAAACTCATCCAACTCACAAATTGAAGACAATTCAATCAAAATTTAAAAAGTGTAACCGAAAATTATTTTTCAAAATTAAAACATTTGTGAAGAATAACTATGTTGGTTTTGAAAAAAAGAAAACCAAAATTATTAAACAACATTTATTTGAAAATTGCAATGAATTTCGAAATAGATTTTGTAAGGTTACCGCTAAATTTTGAGGATATGGGCAATAAAAAGTCAAGAAATTTGAATTTTAATAATTTCAAAGCTAATAAAAAATTTATTAATAATTTTAAAAAGGAATTCGGAATAACTGGAAGAAAAATTACAAAAAATCTTTAACAAATAATAATGAAAAAAGTGATAAAGAATTTAAAACATCAATTGAAAATTTCCGCAAGAATTTTAAAGAAAACTTATTTAATTGTTTTAACCCATCTCTAATATTGAATGCTGATCAAAATAACTTTAAATATGAATTGGCCCCGAAAAGAACACTTGATATAAAAGGTGTAAAAGATGTGAAAATTAAAATACAGAATAAAAACGCCACTACTCACTCTTATACAATAATGCCAACTATATCAATGGCTGGAAATTGTTTTGTTAAGATTTTTAATTTACTCCAGGGGCAGGTTCCACAAAGCTGTCCTAAGTCAATTTTGGTCTTAAGTCATGAAGTTTAAGATTTTTTGGTTTCACAATTCATGTTTGTCCTAAGATAGGATTCCTCAGTTAAGATGAATCTTATGATAATTTTTGATCATAACTTTGATCTTAAATGACAGTTAGGACCGTTCGGTTCCACTAAACAAATTTGAAACTTAAACTTTAGGATTGTTTTAATAATATTAGGATTGGTCTCTACCACTCTTAATGCAAAAAATGTCAAATAATTTGTTATATTTGATGCAATTTAATAGAAATTTGAGGAAAGAAAGAATTTTTAAAGATAGGACGAATCCTCTGGAGATCTATAATGATGAAGAATGCTACCAAAGATATAGATTTGATCGAAAAACAATTTATGATATCTGTGGTTTGCTAAAAGAAGATCTTTTGAGGCCAACCAAGAGATCAAATGCCTTTCCTGTGCTAATTCAAGTATGTACTGCACTTCGATTCTATTCACAAGGTGCATTTCATAGAGCCACAGGTGATTGTCTAAATGTTAGCAAATCAAGTCAATCTCGATGTGTATTTAGTGTATCGAAAGCTCTTTCAAAGAAAGTGAACACATTTGTGAAGTTTCCAAAGACAGAAGAGGAATTGATTCGAGTCAAACAGCAATTTTATGCACTAGACGGAATGCCTAATGTAATCGGTGCTATCGATGGGACGCATATTGAGATCAAATCCCCAAAAAAAGAAATCGAATCCGATTATATTAACAGAAAAAACAGACACTCAATTAATGTACAAGCTGTTGTTAGTGCAAAACTTGAATTCCTTAACATTGTGGTGAAATACCCAGGTAGGGTGCATGATTCGTTCATTTGGAACAATTGTTATTTGAGGAATCATTTGATTGTTAACAATATTAATGGCTGGCTTTTAGGCGATTCCGGTTATCCGCTTGAAAGACATGTTATGACTCCAGTCCTCAATCCATCAAATGAAGGCCAAAATCGATATAATAAATCTCACATAAAGTCTAGAAATACTGTTGAGAGAGCTTTTGGATTATTGAAAATGCGATTTAGATGTTTGGACAGAAGCGCTGGACAACTAATGTTGACACCAGAAAGAAGTTGTTTAGTAATAACTTCATGTTTTATTTTGCATAATATTTCGATAAAAAGGAATTCTTACATTATATATGATTCCTTGACGGAAGAAACTGAGGCTTCAATAGTTTGCTCAGAAACAGCAGTTGGCAGACAATTGAGAGATAATTTGATTAATCATTTTATGAATACAAACTGAAAACATATTATAATTTGTAATTATTTATTCAAATACATTATTCAACTCAAAAGATTCTTCTGTTGTATCAATTCCTTTACTTTTCAAACTTTTGATTTTTAGTTTCAAAGCAATTGATAATAAACTCAGTTTTGTTTTCTTGAGTTTTAGCTTTTTCTCTTCGATTTCAAGCATTTTGAAACTTAATTCTTCTAGTTTTGCTTTGTTTTGACTTCGTTTTTGGATTCCTTTCTTTGATTTGGCCTCAAAATCACTGTCGACTAAAATGGTATCACACGTCAAGTCTTCCTCCATCTCTATTACTTCATAAGGATTCTCACTATCGATACCTTCGGTAATGCCATTAATAAGTTGAGGATTCATTGAATCTAATACCGAACTTTCGACTTCAGTGATACTTATATCACTAGGAGGGCCACCACCTGTTCTCTTAGAGTGATTCGTCCTCTGAGCGGCCTTTGCTTTTACATCAGACTTGAATGTTATGTATTTTTTCTTAATATCATTAGGGCTTCGGAGGAATCCTTTCTTATTTACAGCGTTGACAGCATCTGTTATCTCAATCCAAGCCTTGTTTTTGTCCAAATTTGTGATTTGATTGCAAAACTGAAAAGAATTTCAAATTAATTTTAACAATGATTCCTATTTTTAACTTACCTTTGATTCAATGATTCGTTTTCTTTCATTATATGAATCCACTAATACTTTAATCTCTTCTGAATCAAAGTTTGGTTTCCGTTTACCCGACATTATTAGAAATTAACACTAATTTAAACAAATTGTCAGTCAAATAATAGAAAACTGGCGGCCATTTGTCAAAATGTTGTTTACATTTTGACAAAACGAATCCTAAGATCAAAGAAAATCTGAGATTTTTAATAAAAGGTTTTGTGAAACCAAAAATTCTTAATTTTAAGATCGTCGTAACTCGAACATCCTATCTTAAGCTTTGGTCTTAAGATAGGATTTGTTAGTGGAACTAGCCCCAGAGTCCGTAACCACCAATTCTTAAATAATATCCATTAACTCCAATCTAAGTAATGATTAACACATTAAATATTATTTTAATTCTTCAAACAATTTTCGAGTTATTCAACATTTTGCAGATTCTCTTAATTTAAAATACAACAAAATAAATTTTTTTCATTTCGCATTATCTGATTAAATTATTCAACCTAGGCAACGATAAGTTAATTATATATTTAAAACATCTGTTATTAAGTCTGACATTATATAACTTATTGCTTATATGTGACTCTGCATTGAATTTTATGTAAAACATAATTATCTATTGTCTAAAATGTGGTCAATATTCCTAACAATAATTGGGACAATACTTTTGTTCAACATATTAGCGACTATTTTACATATGACCAAGACCATCAACAACAATAATCTGCTACAATTTTCTTTATTGAAAAATTTCCAATCATTTATTCCCCAGGAAAAAGTTCAATTGAGTCAAAAATTCCAGGACCCGTCCATTTCATTCGATGGAATTCGTATAGTCTTGCAACTACACAATCTTTTAATTCATTATTTAATTTGTGTACAACATGAATCAGCTTCAGAGAATCCAGATCAATTTATCTTTCCAGGCTATTTATTCATTTGCGATGCTAGATTAGTAATGCAAATTTTCTTTTTATTCAACGGGATTGCCACGGGCAATTGGATTTTTAACGAAATTAAGAAGAACCAGGAACAATCGGCATTCAAATTGAGCGCAAGATTCTTGATGGAGCGGTTCTTGTTGATGGC
>JAQIWP010001931.1:0-12732 GCA_034695525.1 Euzetes globulus
TGTTTAAATTAAATAGAAACGTAACATCAAGCTCACCAATATCAGAAGACTGATTCTTTATAAATTATTTATGAATTGTTTTCATTCAAATAAAGTGTTTCATCTTCTATTACCTTATTTAAACTAGCCAAATCATTAATGACAAGAAATTTATATGCAACATTATGACAAAATTGTGATCTATCAACCTGGAATTCTGTAAAATTCGATATACAAACCCTGCAAAGCCATACATTTTGATGTATATTATTGCCTGGTTATTTGCTTGAGTTTTAATTGTCTTTCAGCCTCACTAAACAAATATATCGTTTGTGCAAAGAATAGGAAAAAATAATTACAACAGAGAATAAATTGTTGGCTTTAATGAGAATAATGTTTCTGTTCTCGTGTCTCGTGATTACAAAACACAAAAGAGGAAAGAGATCTGTAAAGGTGTTCACAAATGCTGAACACAAACTTTTAATTGATTTTCACCAATGGTTTTCTGAAATAGATTTTCCTATACTTTGACAAAAACACAATTATATTAAGAAATGTTTATATATAGAGAGAGAGAGAGAAATAAGTCATTTATCTCTTTTGTTAGCCTTAAATATTTAAACAACACTTCTAACCAATCGATTTTTCAATACTATTCGTTAATCAAAAATGTGTTGTTCGAAACCGACAAAAGTGGTAAATCAAATCCAATCCAAATGATTGTCTTCTAGGGTGAAAAATTTTTCAAGATCTAATCTGAATAAATTTGTTATTGTTAGAGATTAGTGGTTCTATTCATAGTATTCTGATCTAAATGTAGTCCTTAGCAATTTGTATGCCCTAACTATTCTTCGCTTAGAATATGAAAAATTGTTTTTTAAACAAATTTTGTAATTTAAATTAATTCACTGATATTTTTGGCTCTGATTTGAATGCATGAAATTTGATTTAAAATCAAATCAATCAACCGCTTAATGCTTGAAAAGATTAGGCCTTCAAATCAATCGACTCTTTCCTAAATTTCAAATTTCAACCTAATTATGGAATAGATGGCCACAATGGGATATACAAAGTAAGTTTTTCGATGCACATGTCAATATTTGGCCAAAATATCTCTATTACTTGAAAAAAGTTCCGAAAATTGATTCTTCTAAAAATTTGCATCTTTATCAAACTATTTTTAGCGTTTGCTTTCATTAGATCAAAAAGTCTAACTCCTGAAAAAATATGAATATCTCCTAAACGGTAGCGAATATTCTAATCAAGTTTAAAGTTTCATGAACATTTATTTACATGTGACTTGCCCAATATAAATTATTTTTACAAAGTCACGTGATCTACAAAATTTCGGGAAATTAGCAAATGCCCTAGTCACAGAGCAAATCTGAATTGACATTGCAGATATTACTATTATTTCTGATAAAGGTAAGGTTGTAGTTTCATTTGTCACAAAAATCATCAGAATCGGATAACAGGAAATAATTTTACAGCACGTCAAAAATTGAAAAATTCACCCTTGAAAATCATTGAAAAATTTTCAAAATTGATCTAGCTCAAATTTTTTTTCAAATTTGGAGAGAACTACATCGCTACAACAAATGTTATCATTACATCCATGCTCTATCAATTATAGTTTGGCCCACAGAATATTTTTAGTTTTATTAAGTTATAATAAATTTTGAATTTTAAAGTAATATTTAAAATATTCTGTGGGCCAAACTATAATTGATAGAGCATGGATGTAATAATAATAACACTTGTTGTTAAGATTTATTCCTCTCCAGATTTTTAAAAAAAATTTGAGTTAGATCCATTTCGAACATTTTAGATAATATATATTATGCTAATTCACATGTAAATAAATGTTCATGAAACTTTAAACTTGATTTAAAAATTCGCTACTGTTTAGGAGATATTCATATTTTTCCAGGAGCTAGTCTTTTTGATCAAAGAACTTGAGGTTGTGGTTGTGGTTAAAAAATTTAATTAAAAAATAAAAACTTATCCTGATAATGTCCTGTCACAAGCAACAATTAGTTACAATGTGTTGATAAGTTTCGGTTAACAACAGTTATCTTTTTCATACCAAACGTTTCATGCAATCCAACGAAATCACTCTATGGTAGGGCAAAGAGCTACTGATCTCAGCCGCACTTTGACGGCATTTTATAAACAAAGACTTAATTTCAGTCATTTATTTCAAGTTAAAAAAATCTGATTCAATGACAGTCTCCCCAACAGAATATATCATTTCATAGAATAATATTTTAATCGAAAATAAGCAATATACATTTAAAATTAACAAAATACTCTTTCAAAAAAGAGCCACTTAACCATCTTGATACAAACTTATATAATTGCTTTTTTAAATACATCAATTGTTATAATCTAAGCTTCCACTATATTTACCAAAATTGTTGTATAGCTCAAAATATAGCATGCGCAAATATAATCTGAAACATTTTCATTTTATTTTCAACTAATCAAATACAATGTGGCAAGCTTTAAGTGAGTAAGTAAAACTTTATTCAAGAATGATAACTAAGGTCAGAATGCAGTTCGTCGGCTACTATAGGTTATAAATTAATGCAATTATTTGCAGAATATAAAGAATTTTTTTGAAACGAGTTTTGTTTTTATGAAAAAAATATTATTCTGAATAATTTTTTATGAACCACATTTGAATTCTCAATACATTAGTTCAATAAATTATTGAATAAAAAATTGGTGACTTGGTTGAATACAAATAGTGACAGTGAATGGGAATGAATAACTTCAAGTTCATTAAAGAATCTTGTAAGATACAATAAACTAATAAATATATTTAGTATCTTTTTATGAAAACAATGGAAATATTTTGGCCACTGGTTATAACAAACTATGTGTTACAAACTGTTACAAACAACATTCATAAGAAAGATTAAAAATACACATTTCAAAAGAATAGAAGCTTTAATTCTTATACCAATTTTTGGACCAACATTTGATAACAGGATATTTTATTTCAAGGTGTGCTAGTTTTGATTCCGCATGAGCTTTATGATGATGTCGATATTGTGGAGGTCACAGAAGATATTTGTATAATTTAGATCTCAGGCATTGATGACTTATTTAATAAATTTGATTTCTAAAGTTTTTGATTAATTTTACAATTAAATTGAACAAGCCATCAAATTATTTGAAAAATTGCTTCAATTCTATTTGTTTTACAATAGTAGCAGACAAAATAAGAATCAATTTGATTTCTAAAATTGGCCATGACTCATTTTTCACTTTGTAGTAAATTTTTAATGCCTCCAATAGCATCAATCTTAAGGTTTGCTAGGTCTTTTAGCATAAAAGAAAATAAATAGTAAATAATCACATAATTTTCCTAACAAAAAGAGTAATCAAAAAGTTTAAGTGAAATATATTTCCTGCTTTGTGTCTGAAATACAATTACGAAAATACAGAAAAGAGAAAATTTTCTTTTCCCTAAAAACTCTAAATTGTTTTTCTCTTCCAAAATAAATGATAAAATGAAATGACGTTTAAAAAGAGAATTTTTAAAAAAAAGGAATTATTAAAGTCGACAAAATTGAATTAAACGTATCTTTCTTTTCTGTTTACAAAAAAAAGATATAAGACAACTTTTGTTGCATTACTTTTAAATTCACCGTAAATTAGTTCATAATTGTAAGACATTATTTGTAACATTATACAACTAGCTTGTTTCATTTTTTTAATGTCGATTAAATTTTCATATATTAGATTTAATCAAAATTGAATTATTAAACTAACAAAATTGAATTAAAAGAATTGTTCATTCTACAGATCTTAGTGAATTTACTACGAGTAAACAAAATATGTGTAATAAAGGGAAATCATGTGTTAGCTTTTTTTTTATTATGGTTGGTCATATGTTCTCAGAAATTATTTTGTGAAATGGTTTTTTCAAACAGATTTGTCTTTACCTTTGATTGAATTTCAGGGAAGTATTAGAAATATGTGCCTTTATTTGGTAGCAAAGAATCAGAATTTTGTTTAAATATTAGATTTCAGTAGTGGTCAATAGAGACCAGATTTTCTTATCGATTGAAAGGCACTCATAATTATATAAATATAAATCAGAAAATGTGTGCTCAACACAAAATTAAAGCAATAGAAGACAGAAAACAGAGAAGAAATATATTGAATAGCATTGGGATCAGAGGGAGAGCTTGGATGAGTTGAGCGAGAATTTGCTGACGAGTAGAGTAGAGAGTTGTGCTTTGCATCACAGTTTGCATGATTTGCAGTGAAATAGTCTTACAGTGCAAACAAACAGTGCTTTTATGTTGGAGAAAGTGGAGCCCAAACCAAGAACGTCAGTCCTCTCACTGTGTGACATCAAATTGCATTTACTGTTCAACAAAATGAAGATTTTATACAAAAGTGTCTTCTCTTAAATTTGAGGCCATATTAACACTTATGCACTTCTACTCACTTCTGTCAGACCTAAAGCCTTCAAATTATTATTATTTCTTACATTTAATTATAAGACGTTTGCGAACGAATTTTCATTGTTTTATTTGTTTTCATGTTTTTAATTATAATTCTATTTGTTCACAACCAGAGTTGGCCAGAGATAGGGTTAGTCCTTTTTAATTAAAAAGTCCCTTAACATTTTATGGCCAAAATTGTTTTACGGCCGCTATTTTTAAGAAATTTAAAATAAATTTAAACTGAATTTGACCATGCTAAATATGTTAATTAAAATACATTTACAGTACAATTTAATAGAAAATATCGGAGTCATTTGTAGCTATTATTAAAAGGTTAAAGATGGTCAACAAAATGGGAAACCACTTCAATAAAATATTTGTCTCCTAAACCCCCTAAGTTGGATGCCATCCCTGATTATATAAGCTTTCATTAGCTTAATATTATTCTTTCCCTTTTTTGGCTTACAACTCAGTATTGAGTAAGTGTTTGACTGCAGAGAAAACTGTCTTTCGCTCAACATTTTAGCGAAATTAAAAAACTTTTTTAGTTTTCATGCTTTTTATGCTAAGCTTTGAAGCCATTCCGAACTCATAATTAATTCATAAAATAACTTATCACTAGTGCTATACGTCTTTAACAAAGATTTAACGGATAGAATATTTTACTTCAATTCTTCACATCACATGAATAGTCTATTCCTAAACTTACGTCTTGTGTCACTATTTCTATTTGTATTCCTATTATTAGATAAAATAAGTATTAACCAATTGTCTGCTTCTTTGCCTCAATTCTTATTCTCTATATTCAGATATAGTTTTAATTCAATTTTCATTTTTGTTGTTTGGATCGGAAACTGAAGTTTAGTTAATGAGCGTCAGTTTGATAACACTTGAAAATACTTTCCGTTAATCAACTTTTTTGAATTTATTTTCATTTCGCCATAAACATAAAAAGGAAATTTGATTATATCAATTTTAACAAGTTTATTTTGGATAATTACTGAAATATCGATCAAGTAGAGAAATTGAAATCTTTTATAACATATCCTCAATTAAATAGAAAATAATAAGAATCATTTAAGAATAAGAATTCTTTTAGTTCTTTTCTTTTTACATTTATTTATTTGTTCTTAGGAGTTAATCTTGGCTATCTGATCATAAGAGCTGCTTAATTAATCATTTTTCTACAAATATCAATTCAATGCAACTGTTACATTAATCAAAGCAAGGAATTTGAGTAGAGGAATTTTGTCGAATTCATTTGAATAATGGATGATCTTTTAGAAAAATTAATTGAAATTTGAATATTGTTTAGAAATAAATTTATGCAAAATATAGTTTAACAAAACAAAACTGTTTTAAAATTTGATTATGAATTCTGGTTTGGCTTAAAGTAGGCGGGTATCAAAAAATTGCTTTAATTATAAAACTGATACATTTATGCATTTACTTGTATGCGTATACAAGTGGAGGGCCTTTTCATTCAACTTCTTATAAAATATGAAACTCTACACTTCTCATCATTTATTAAACCATTTTTTATTTATTGATATTAGAAATAATTTAATAAGATGATAAATATGAACTAAATATCTAATTAAATGCTATTGGTTTTTAACTTAACGAATTTATTATAATATAGACCATTCTATAAAATGGCTTTGAATATTACAAAAATTGTTTAGCTTAAGTATTAAAAATAATAATAACAATAATAAAAGGCAATACATTCTAAGCATTGCTTTGAGGCCCATCATAGAAAGTTAGAAACACAATAAAGTATCTTGTTAAATGTATAGGAATTGGAAAATATAGACCAAAACTAGATGATAGGTTTAAGTGAGGTATTACTCGCAAAATATATTAAATCTTTTTCTTTAAGAATGATTTAATATAAGTGACTCTCAATAAAGCGTTGCCTAAGTCTTGACTTATATTATGCTAATTAGAAACGAATTAGCATTGAATTAGAATTTGGTACCGAATGGCAAATTAGATTATGGCATAAATCATTCACAGATAAATTATATGTCACTCCTTTTGCATCGTTTCATATCAGGGATGCCATCCAACTCCATCATATCAGGGTGTCTTAGGGATAGTTTAACACCTTGTCAGCCATTTTATTAGTCATTTTTAGCATCAAAATAATTCAATCTGCTGCTATTTTAAGTTAAAACTCTCTAAATACAATTTAGTAAACATTAGACAATTCCAGTTAAAACTATTTTTGCTGAACATTGAGGGAAAATAAAGGTAGAAAAAACGATAGAAAAAAATGGCGGCCACTATTTCTCCATTCAAAATTTTACAAATTCTGTAAAAGTAAAAGTTATTTTCTTCTCTGGGTGTTTTTGGGCTAGCATCCCTCTTGTCGCCATCCTTGACTTGATATGTGCTACAAATGCCAAGAGTTCGTCTCATTATAACCGATTCGATTTTCATTAAATTAAAAACTTATCCGAAACACCTCTCATGTGTTTATTCATACTTTGTATGCATTATAAGAATAATTGAAAAATAATAAGCATTTGCCAATTAATTCAAAAAGCATTTTCAAAATAATTGAAATTAATGAGATGTTGTCTAGATAAAATTATGGTGGCAAATAAATATTTGTCATTTTTTCGAATTATATCCAGTATTATAAGTGCCCATGCACAGACAAGAAATTTAATTGAGGCTTAAGAATATATTTGATTACAATAAATTATTGTCAATAATCTATACATCCACAAACTTTTAAAAATACGTTAAATACAACTTATTTTAGTTGGCTCATTTTCAAGGAAATTATCAAGAATACTCATTAAACTTTTAATACTAACTGGACTTAAACCAGTTTATTAGTTACTCTTATTCACAAATCTTCTGAAAAGAATCTTGCCGGGTATGCAAAGGAAGTTCTCTCGAGGTTTATGATTTATGGACCTCCACCGCTTTGAACTTCGGCGGGCACACGCCGTCTTTTACGGGATAGGTCACTCTAATAACGATCATTGAATACTATTTCAATGAGAGAATCGAGATGTGCCTTGCGCAACATGATCACAAGTAGTTATCAACTTCCTTTGCTTACCCGGCAAGGTCCTTTTCAACAAATATTACTAATTACTATTTTGACAAAAAAGTTTGGCATTTCATACTATAATTAATATTTTTTATCATATTTGTATTGTCTTTTTTCGCTTACCTTTAATGTCTTGCAGAAAACCATTGCCAAACTTAAATGACCATCATGTTCAATGTGTGATATATGTTAAATGCATGTGTAATTTAGAACTGAAACCTGCGATTAAACAGGTCAATATGCTTATGTGCTAGACATTACAAACGTTTTATTGTAAGTACAAAGTGACACTTCTTTACTTAACATTAAAGGAAAGTCAAAAATTTTCATTAGTCCACTCATATTCGAAATATTGGTTTTAATCGAAAAAGAGTTCATTAAGAGTTTTAAATAATGTTTATCACTATTTTTGAGCAGCTAAATAAATTTCATTCTTTTTATTTAACCATTAATCTCTTCTTGCCAATTTTTCAGAATTATTTTTAAAATCTTGTTTTTATAAGCAAGCTATTTCTTAAAGTATAGGTTTCAAATTAAATTAAAAATAGAGATACGATAAAATCATCAATGTTATACAATTTGTACAACAATTTAAAGTACCTTCGAAGAACCAGGGCAGTAATAAATGGCCGGTGGAAATGACTAGAAATGGCCATTTTATTTTTAAATAAACTTATTTTCTGTATTTTTAATTAAAAGTTATTTCATAATTAAACTAGAACTCTATTATTCAACGAGAAGCAAAATTTCTCAAAACAGAGACACTCCTCTAATTTCACAGTTGGGACCGGACATTGTGCCTTGTGAAATTATACAATGTGAAAATAGACAATGTGTTTTCATAAGATTACATAGAAATAATGTTTTATATAATCAAGTTTAAAAATATATACATCAGATGCATCACTAAAATTGTAAAAGCAAGCTAATTTCACAAAATATTTTATAAATTTATGACTAGTAAAAAATATGTCCTAATATTACACTAAATTTTGAACATAAATTTAAGGGATAAACCAATTTGTGAAAATACAAGTTGATATTTCTATTGTTGTTTCCCGAAATCAGTGTGATTGTGAAAATAAACAAATGTGAAATTAAACCTATTCTTTAACATAGGTCCGTAGATGGGTCTGGGCACTAGTATGAATTTAGACAGTTTGTGAAATTATAGAAGGAGATTTTAGACAGAGTTGAGTGTATTGATCGTTTTTCTTCAATTTGAAATGAGAACAATTTTAATGCCATGTATTCCTGTAACATATACCTTAATGAATTGTTCATTCAAAATTAATTAACGTCTGTATTATTTGGTGAGTATCATCTATTCAAAATATACATTAAATTCTTTATTCTAATAAATTTGATAGAATAAATTTCCATCTTAATTGAGTTTGTGGAAATTATTAGATCCAAATTGTAATGACACTATCCCGAGTGAAACCATAATCAATACTGTAAATCCTGATAGTAGCCCATCCTGGCCAATTTTCTTCGATAAGGCTCACTGTTCAGGTATATTGAGACTGTGATAGGGATGATAGACTTGTGATCAAAAGTGTGGCCAGTCGTGAGACGAAATTTATTAAAGTTGAGATAAGTAATTGATTATTAAAATTATTTTTTTGATAAATTTACTAAAAGATTAAGATTGAAAGACATTGGGTAAATGTTTCCATTTAACTATAAATGACAACAGGAACTTAACATTAATTCAAAAAGCTTCACATATGAGTGCAATACATACGGTTCTACTAAATAAGAACAAGGAAGTTTTGAAAACCTTTTGAATTAAACAAAGAAAGAAAAAAATCATTTTAAAGAATTTTTGGCGTTAGTTAATGAAGAACTAATATGAAAAGTATTTTCTTAAAAAATAATAAATGGATGAATTTAAAATGAGGTATTTTAAATTGATTCTCAAAATGAAATCTATATTAAATTTACTTGAATGCCAAAAAATTAAATACCTATAATCAATTACTATGAAGATCGTTCGCATACAATTCCCCTACGCATTTCCTTAAGCATAATTGCCGTATTCATAATAGTTAAATTAGGATAGGTTAGATTAGTTTAAGTTTGGTTAGATTAGGTTACTTTTATTCGACTTAATGTTAAGATTTTTCTCAATGTCTTGCAACATTCATCTAGAAATTCCTAACACTTGCTTTGACTCTGATACAGTGCGTTTCAATTGTATAAAAGCAGTAGAGTTTTCCTTCACCATTACCAAATGATTGGGCCTATCAAAATTATTTTTTATAAATTTGTAGATTATTTCATGGCACTCAATTTGTACAAACAACGCACCGACGTGTTATTAGTGTAACCGTCAATAACTCCGCCAACTTTACTGAACAGGAAGTCATCCATTTGTGAGACGAATAGTGGTCTATGGAGTTATTCCTACAATCTGTGACTTTCCGTTCGAAAGTTTCGAATACAAAAAATGAATCCCTTTTCTTGCGGTCGAAAATCAATACCACATTTGCAGACCACGCCTTCACTATCCAACTGTTTTTGAATGTCAGTCCTATTGAACCAAAATTTTCCTCTCTTTGTTCTTTTGTGGTAAATTCCTCGGTAACACACTTGACATCTGATTGACTGCCAGTCTGTGCGACAAATGAGACAATTATTCAATTCAATGAATATTTGCATAAATAGTTACCAATTGTCTGACTTCGCAGTTGAAGTAATTTCTAGTGGTTGTGTTCGGCCATTGTTTCCAAACTCTGAATCTTTTGATGACATTCGTGACATTAGTCTTGATCAGGGTTATCGGGGGGTATTCAAGAAATTTACTTTCAAACTTAGTTCAACCAATGAGTGAACAACAGTTCAATTGGCAAATAATGAATTTGTCCGCCAAAACCCAATAATCAAACAGACTATGAATTCTGATTTCACGCAAAACGATTGAATTGACAAAATCCAAAGGATATGATTAGGAATGAGACTAGTTAAGTTAAGTGAGGGAATGGATCAGGGCCGGTGAGGGAATGGATCAGGGATGGGTCAATTGCTCTTCTTTTAGCTCAGGTTATTGGGCCCTCCTGTTAGGGCGCGGGATTTTAGCTGTAATTTTACCAAATTTCTCGAAATGTCTAAACTTTTAACTGATATAATGTGAAGGAATTTATTGTCATTTAAGTGAATTTAAAGATAATCTTTCGAATTCTGATTTCACGCTCAAAGTTTGATTGTCTACGGCTTTGATTTAAAACATTTTTTCGACAAAAAAGCGTTTTAAATTTTATTTTAATAATGTTTTGTAGGCGCGAGCCGTCGGTAAAACTTGGTTGTAATCTGATTTGTTTGTGAAAAATTCACAGATTGTTGAACTCTCGCTCTTAAAGAGATAGTCCATTTCAAATAATTGAGTATTTAATGTTTGAACATCTCTGTAGTCATCAATTTTGTCTAAAAATTTGCGCGAGTAAAACAATGGTGACACGGTTTGTTATACACTCTGGAAATGACTGACATAAGTTAAAGATCAAGATGGTATAAGTTAAATTGCTTTAACTCATTCTTAATTTAGTCAATTAAGAGCAAGTTAATTATTGATGGCTTTTAATGGAAATAACAAATTTTGGAAATTTAATAAGTCCAAGCTAACATTAAGATTTTAAATTGATTTATTATAAATTATATTTTGTTTTCTATAATCTAGAGTAAATTCCTTTTAATCCAGGAATATCTGCTCAGAGCTATTACTTTAGGAGAGTTGTATTGTCAGAGTTAGCAATATTTTAATGGCTATGGTTTACATAAAATCACAAAGAAAAAGCATTTAAATGAATATGATCAATAAAGCGTGAATATTTATTGATTTATTCTTGTTAAAATATTTTATATTATATTGACTAAAATCTTAAAAATATTGATTTATATTTTGTTAAAATCAGGGGTCGCAACTTTGGAAGAACCTAAAGAGGGCTATAGAGTGGGGTCAGATGGACCTAATTTCAAAATTTTCAGACTAGAATTATGCCTAATTCCAGGGGTCACCATAGGGGATATAGAATATATACCCCGTGAGGTCGAGAATTTGCCAAAATAACCCTCTCCTGAGGTTTGAAAAAAATTTTATGGAAAAAAGAACCCCCTTAAAAGTTGCCGCCATTTTTCTGAAATATCTGCCATTTTCGGTAATTTTACCGATTAAACTGGATTTTAAAAATATTGAAAACAGTTTAAACTAAATCAAGCTTAATTTAACTGGATTTAAGCTGTAATAAGGAACAAAATGGCAGCTTCCGGGGGAACTTCTGGCCGCCATCAAGGAAAAACCCCTCCCTTATACCTCGTTGAGGTTTGAGAAAAAAAATCGTGACTTTACTCTTCCCTGAGGTCACGGACCTTGATAACCCCTGTCAAATTCCGAAAGCCAAAATCGACCGAAAACGGCTATTAGCGACCATTTTTTTCTAGAATAAGTTTATTTCCGATATATTTAAGCCTAATTTAGCTTAATTAATTTACAATTTAGCTATTATGCAAGTTTGAAGGCAAAATTTATTAAAATGAAGAACAAAATGGCAGATATTTTACTGTTTTAGGACTTAATTTACTAAAACAATGTAATATTGATTTCATGACAAATTATGTGATTACCTCTTGAAATATGGATTTATATTTATTTATGTATTAATAACTTTGGTCAAAATAACCCCTTTTTATGGTTCGGAAAGATATCGAAACCATTCTTTGATATCTTTAACCGATAAAAATATTGATTTATGCATTATTAGACCCTCCAGAATGTCAAATTGCCAAAATAAATTATTTAAAATTTTAAAATTTTTCAAACAAATTTCTGATGAATTTCCGACATATTTTCTGTGAGCCCCGGATTTGTCCTTTCAATATTTGTTATGTTAGCTATACTACAACTTTACTCCAGCCATATACAATGTTGTTTTTCTCAGACTAGAGGTGACAATCGGATATCATCAGATTTGGCTAAAAATGTAGGTTTCGGATCTTTTATGTAATTTGAGAATTTCAGATTCAGTATCTGAAAAATGCCGAAAATATAATGAGCCAAATTATAAACTGTAAAACGAATAGAAATTTGAAGCTTTGGTTTAATTATTTTTTACTCAATAAAGTCAATCATATAAACTGTAAAGGAATGCATAAAATTTGTTTAAAATGTTTTATTTAGAAAGCAGTGAATTGAATGCCAATAATTCAGTAGAAAAAATACAT